>NW_021011476.1:3382725-3420791 GCF_003987935.1 Bombyx mandarina | reverse complement strand
CGAGAAGTAGTCCTGGACAAGTTTCTTGGTCTCCTCGCTCGAAGGATCCAGTTTCTTCCAGTCGTAGGACTCGTAGTCCACCTGTAAAACGATTATTTCATTAGTTTCTGTAGATTGGTTGTTATCTATACTAATATATAAATCTACAGTGGTTTTTACGGATGTTCCGTTATAACTACTGAACCATGCATCCGATTGACTTGAAACTTGGTATCCATGTAGAAAATACATGTACTTAATGGATAGGCTAATCTTTATATGAGTGTTGGACTCCCTACAGCAGTTGTGGGGGCGTTAAGATGAGAATCTTTGTGGGGGTGAATATAATAATGTTAATTTTAAATCAGCGGTGGCACTGCCCGGGAGTGCCTTTTCTATATGGGGCCTCGACGGTGACCCCGGATAAGCCGCAAACGGTGCGGAGGCTTGAGGCAATCCGTTTGCCTTCGGCGGTTGGTTCTAACGCGACGAGAACCATATTATATGCGAATTTATCGCGCCCGCTGTGCATTCGGTGCACGCTTACAATCGGGTACGCCTGCCCGATGAGGTCCTCCTTGACCAGCTCGACGTCGAGCTCCTTCGGTACTCCGCGTATTACTACGCGGAGCTCGCGATCCTCCTGGAGCGCATAAGTGTGGAAGCTTATGCGTTCCTTTCGGAGGTGGGCTGTCAGCGCCCTGTGGTCGTCCGGTGAGGCCGTTTTTATTTGAATGCCGTGCGCGATGTTACGCGCATGGATGACGTTGACGTTTTGTGCCTTACAGGCACGGGATACGCGATCCCACGCGGTCTTATCTTGCAAAATTACCGGCGGCGGCGCGGGAATTTTGCGGACGGACGCGGGTTGGGGTCGCGGCGACGGGGTTGCGCGGCGAGGGGAGTCGGGTGAGACCACGACTTTAGGACGCGACGCGTTCGCGGCCTTTGGCTGTTTCGGCGCCGCGGACGGTTCCACGGCGCGGGCGCGTTTTTTCCCGCGCGCGACGGTGGTGAACCCTTCCGAGGTTCCCGGTTGGGGACTCGCGGCGGACTCGTACTCCATTTCCGACTCGGAGTCGGAGCCGGAGCTCTCCGCTACGGAGGACGCGATCGACGCGGGCGCGGGGGTGGGGGGCGACATCGGCGAGTCGGGGATATCCGCGGCGGCGGCGACCGGTACGTGGGACGCCTTCTGGTTGGCCTTATAGGCCCGGAACTTCGATATTATGTCCGGGCAGAACTCCCGGACAAACTTCGCGAACATCGCGGGGTCGTCATCGTCGCACATCTTGGTTTGCCCGGGGGGGGCGTCCCCGGGACTTAAGGCACACTCGCCGAAAGGCGAGTCCCCTGAGTAGGATTTCACCCCCTGAGCTTTACCAGCTACAAGGGGGGGAGTGCCTATGCCGTGAGAACGGCAGTCAGCTGGGATTGGGGTGGAGAGTTGGGAAGGTGGGACCCCACTGGGTTGTGAGTGCCACAACAAGCGGTGATCGCAGTGGGGGTTTAGTCTTTAAAAAGACTGTTTTCCACGCCGAATAAGATAAATAAATTTAATAAATGAATGAGTGATGATAATGAGTTGTCGTTTCGAGTGCAAAACTACGAACACGAAATACGCTTTACCGATTCAAGGTCGCGATGCCAGCGACAGAGCGTCCGGAATGCAAAACAACGTCAACGACAATGTCGTGCAATCCAAACACACGATCGCGACAGCAGCGACAATTTCTCGGGAAAACGCGTCCGGGCTCAACCGTGTTGCGATCGGAACTTGAATTCGCAGCGAGGTAGGCCCCCTATTTGTGGTCGCCCACGCGCACTCGGCCAGCGCTATTATGAGTCCGAGCACGGTGGGCGTCTATTGTTCTCTCGGCCGTCTCGCTCGCCTATTGTTTGCCTAGTCGCTCTATTAGTTGCCCGTATTGTGACTCGCTCCTGCGTTCCCACGCCAAATTAAAGACCACGAGGACCAATCTTTATTTACAAACAAATAATATTTACAAATTTACTTATATCTACGTTTAGCGTACTATCTATTTATTGTCTATTTTACGCCAACATATTCTTAATATAACTATTTATTCGGATATTCTTTATCTATTTACGGACATTTTTACTATGTTTACACTCTATTTTATGTTACAACTATTTTTAACATACAGTCTATTTACGGACATTGTCTATTTCTATTAAATCTCGCTGTATTTTGCGAACATATCTCTATTTAACTATTACTATATTTCCTATCTATTTTTAAACTATCAATGTCCGTCGCGAATAATATCTATTCTACATTTATTCATGTCCGTCGCGAACAGTTCGAGACAGGATACAATAATTCAACGTGAATTCAAAATTATATTTAGAAAAGTGGATAAAATAGTCATTTATTGTAAAGCCAACTGACATGAGGCTGAATTGACTTAAAGCTTGCTCGTTTGTATTCGACGGCAATGACAAAAAATGTTTAGTTTAAAAAAAAACACAAAAAATCGAACCTACAATAATTAATTTCATTTCTTTTACGTCACGTTGATACCAGAACGAAGTGATAAAATTATTGTATTTTCCTTGATGCGTGGGCAAATTTTAAAGTTAATCGGACGTCTTAAAGTTTCTAAAAATTAAGTTCAAAGATTCCCTTACGTCCAAACGTAGACAAACTAATAAAAAAAGTGTTAAAAAGTCCATTAGTGCGCCGGAATCCCCATATCACCAGGGGTCCTGATATGGATCGCTCCTTACTGACACCGAGGATAATAGAAGCACAACCATAGTAGCAATCTGTTCTATGAGTATATAGCCTACTGCTACCAGATTATGATATACAGATAGATAACTATACTGAGACCTTAGAACTTATAACTCAAGGTGGGTGGGGCATTTACGTTGTAGTTGTCTATGGGCTCCAGTAACCACTTAACACCAGGTGGGCTGTGAGATCGTCCAACCATCTAAGCAATAAAAAAAATTACGAAGAAAATATAAGTAAAAATGTTTTCTTTTTCGTCTTTTTACTACTTCGGGTCGACATAAGATGTCATAACACTTAAGCAATTGCTTTGTGATTGCAACTCTTCTTGGAAGAATAAGTCTATGAATCAAGGGCATTAGAAGAAGGTTCCAATTAATAAATAAGGATAATGCTAGAATGATACCTTCTTTGAAGATTTCCTAATAATATGTCGACCGCAATAAAGACGACAAACACTCTTTCTGGAACTCTAGTCTTTAAAGACTGATCGACGGCGTCGCGGTTTGAAAGTATTTTCGATCGCACTGAACGACGAAACCGTTGGATTTAATATCCGTGACCTTTTCGAACAAGGGCCTGCCCTTCACGAGTACTTGCAAACAACAGTCGCGGTCGACCTCCGCCGGTGGGTCTCATTGAGCGAACTGTGAGTGTCGAAATCTTACATCCTGATCATTATTAAACTGATACATTGAGTTTTAGTGTTTTTAAAACCGAATTCATTTTGTTTTTATTGCTTACGTTTGTTGACGAACTCACGACTCACCTGGTGTTAAGTGGTTGCCGGAGCCCATAGACATCTACAACATAAATGTCGTCAACTACCTTGAGATATAAGTTCTAGTATACAACGGCTGTCCCACCCTAGAAGCCAAAACGCATTACTACTTCACGGCTGAAATAGGCAGGGTGATGGTACTTACCCGTGCGGACTCACAAGAGCTCCTACCACCAGTATAATCCTGCAATTAATCGCTGCAACACCGTAAACCCTAGTAATTAAGAAAACAAAGCAAAAACTTTCATATTCATTAAGTGTGTGATAACAATTTTTGATTTGCCGCTAAGATAAGTTAAAGTTGAAATTATTAACACCGTAGGGCGACTTTCTTCTCGGCGCCGGCGCCGGCGATCATTAGAAAGTCGCTGCCAAGTCGCCTGATCTATTGCACAACTGTCTCTTAAAATACAGGAACGAATTTCGGTTGGTTAACAAAAATATATTCAGAGACCCAGACCCACTGAATTGACCCACTACTGAAAGGCGATTGGATGCAGTAGAGATGCGAATGTTGCGATGGATGTGTGGAGTAACGAGAATGGATAGAATACGGAATGAATATGTTAAAGGAAGTCTGAAAGTGGCACCTGTGACAGAGAAGCTGAGAAGTGCGCGTTTGGGATGGTATGGACATGTGATGAGACGAAATGAAAATTAGGTTGGTAAGAGAATGTTAACTATCAATGTGGAAGGATATAGAGGAAGAGGTAGACCTAAGAAGAAATGGATGGATTGCGTGAAAGACGATATGGGTAATAGGGGAGTGTGCGAAGAAGTGGTATATGATAGAAGAGTAAGGAAAGAGAAAACATGTGGCGTCGACCCCAGGTGACGGGGAGAAAGACAGGAGAATGATGACCCATACCCACTACAGAAATTACTTTTGAAATTGAAAATAAATCAAGACTTTGGAATCGAAAAATATTCTCAACCGATGCATATGCAGTAAGGTTATCATGGAAAACTATGCGGTTCTGCCAATGAGACTGAAAAAAAGCGATTGATTTAACGTTTGTTTTCACACACGCACACGGATTCCTTGACTGGCATGGTTCGTATCGACGCAAGAATTAGCCTCGTGCGAAGATCCAAAATAAAAAAGTTACATGCTCTGGGAGACACCGCTTGGAGAACTTTGGAGGTAATATGCCTGTTGTTACCATAAACTTATAGCTTCATCAAGAATTATTGCTTTATAGCCTAAGTACTCTGGAATCCAGTAGGGCCTTAGGCACATCCATAGCGAAAAAAAATTTAAATATAATTTAATTTAACCTACATATGGGAGGGTCATTCGGTCAGTCCGGCCCTGTTCAAACAGACACGAATTGAAACGTGCGATTAGAGATACGTGTTTATGTAAATTGTTTATGAATATAAAGTTTTCTTAAAGACACAATAACAAACAACCGTTATTTAAACTTTTTAATCAAACAAATTTCCTAACCTTATGCATAAACCCTTTTTAGAAAACGTTAAAAAGTTTTTTACGCAATTTAAATTTAGCTGATAGAATCGCAGCAGCAGGCTTTAGTTTAAGGTGTCTAAACAGGACAGGTATATTTTCCAGTGAATTTGGGAGCTCTTGAAGTTTTCAAGAATTTAGGTGACAATTAGATGGGATAGCTACGGTCGAATTTTTTCCAGTAATTTCCCAAGATTCATAGTATCGGTCTAGAATATCACCAGCACATAATTGTGTTCACTCGGATGTCTTAAAAGACGCCTGAGTTGTTCACCGAAGTACCGGTAACAGCATTATCACACTCTATCTATTATACTAGCTAACTGTTATTTCCAGCGGGAAGACACTAGTCGAAGGACGTATTGTAAATCCGCACGTGTAAATTCCACCACCCAGTCTATATCACTGTTACAATTGAAACTTTGGCCTCGTGTCCCGAGGTGACTGATGTCCGTGGACTCCAATCCACTAGTAAGGCTTAATTCGTGAAGCAGTAATACGTTTCGGTTTGAATGGCGGGGCAGCCGTTGTGCTCTAAAAACTGAGATCTTAAATCGGTAACCACTTAACACTAGATGGGCCATGAGCTCGTCCACCCATCTAAGCAATAAATAAAAAAGTGTCCATGGGCTCCGGTAACTACTTAAAACCTGGTGGGCCATGAGCTCGTCTACCCATCTAAGCAATAAAAAAAATCTGACCATAATCAAACCTGTGTTCTCGACATTCTTCATAAAACCCTTTGTCCTTTAGGTTCTAACCGAAGACATCTCTACAATACCTACTATTTATTAGTTGACTGGAGATGCGAAGTCAATTCCTGTTAATCATTTCATTGGTTTCACAGTTTTGATTACTATTTCTAGCGGTACTAAAGCACAAGTCACCATGTTCGCTGAAGAATTGGGCGCGACACTTAGGCCACAGCATCAGAGCGCATAGCAGTGCAACTTCTCGCCAGATAATTTCGGCAAGTCCCGATTTGGATTCCGTGGCAGACGCATTCGCAATACCTTGGAGCTCTTGTAGCTGCTATTAGAGACGCTTTTTTCGAAAAAAAAAAACATTAATTTAAACAGATCTTCTATCAAAATTATACAGATCGTAAGGATACGAATTTATGTTCGTGTCCTAACAAAATACAATGAATATTCCCCAAAGCCAGTTAGTTATAAGGTAAACAAACAGAGTAGTGTATCTCAGAACGAAGATAATAATATTATGTGATCCTGCCTCGAATCGCTGGCTTCTGTTCTATATATCACACCGTTCTGTAATTTAATTAAGTCCTAAAGAACTAAAAAAAATATGTTCGGATTCGTAGGCAACTTACTGTAAAGAATGTCTTAAAGTTTTGCAATTGCAAGAATGTCTACTATATTATCTATACATATAAATAAGATTAGAGTGTCTGTTTGTAATATTGAAATAACCGCTTTTTATTACATGCATAAGAATATATATACGGTACATACACCAAAATAACATTTTTTACAATTTTTGTCGGTCTGTCTGTCTTCTGTCTGTCTGTCTGTCTGTCTGTTTGTTCCGGCTAATCTCTGGAACGGCTGGACCGATTTTGACGGGACTTTCACTGATAGGTAGCTGATGATATAAAGAGTAACTTAAGCCTTTTTTTAGACTAGCTTCACCTCGCGGCGTCATCCGCGGTACGAAAATAACCGCGGATTACATCGCGGGACTCATCAATAATAAAATTTAATGTTTCCGAAGCGAAGCAAGGGCGGGTCGCTAGTCGTTAATATAAATGTTCTCAGAGTACACATATACGCCATATACACGTATTTCTATGAGTGAATAATGCTTAAACAGGAGAGTTGTAAAAGTTTTGTTTCCTTAATGAATTCCGTTACGTTTTTGTTTCTAAAAATATTATAAGAATTTTTTAAAAGACAATAAACGCTTACATATCTATTTAATTATATCGTATATGTCAGCTCAGCACTGCTATTTAATCAACTATGATCTGTTGAAGTTAACTATTATAGGTCCGCTTGTAAGCAGTTATTAAGACAGTGTGGCGGGTAGCCATCATACAACGCAAGATAATTGACAGATGCCTGAATCTCGCTTACGACATTTTCAAGATAAAGCGCATATAATATACAAGTTCCGAACAACAACATTCGGACCGTCGGTCTACCGAGCAATATCACCCGCTCGGTGGAAGATCTTCCCTTTGCCGTATATTCCTACAACAGTATTCAGGAAAATTAATGAACAAACTACTCCCACTCTTCTACTATATCTTCTACTATAAATACGAGTTACTTTTGTCACACAACATACTTGCTCGGCGAATCTAATTTAACCCGTCGAGGCTACTGAATTAGGTATGAAAAAATACACCCTCACATACACACAGAACACATTCTGACTTGAGCAGAAGAAAAGGGTGGAACTCTCTGTTGTAATTTGTACCCTAGAAACTCAATAAAAGGAATTCCTTTTTTTTATTTGGTTTTTTAAATTTTTTAATTATTTTGGTTTGATAAACCAAGCTGACGTCAGCGTTTTAAAAACAACATTGACCCAATTTCTCCGTTATATATAATCTAATATTGAATATTTTCTTGTTTCACAAGTCTCATACATCACGTAAAACAACAGTATCTTACTATATACACTGCATACTTTGAATAGGATCTCCATTCGCAAACTCACATATGAAAGACAAACAGACAGACAAACAAAGCCAGAAACGTGTTGTTTTTTATTTATTAAATTTAAACTTCGGTGTAAATGACGAAAGGAAAAGCAAACTTTATACGTCGTGTTATTATTCGCTTTTCCCTCTCATCTGGTCCACAATAAATATGGATTAAACATCGTGCCCTAATACTCTCATATTACTTTCGTGCGTGTGTGATGGGAGTCGAGTTTCATTTCATTAATATTTCTATCTCAATATTTGGATAAAGCCCTCGTTTATTATGTTTGCGCGGAAGCTTTTTGAGTGGTATTGCGCTTTTGGATGTTTTTATGACATTAAGACGCTCCTTCGTTGGCAAGGGCGGATCCAGCTTTGGCGCCAGGAGGGGGTCACATAGTCAAATTTAGATGCGTTCGTTCCCAGACGTTTGCCATTATACAAAGTTATTATATTATATTAAATTAATTAAATATTGAAGGTTACATAAAAACTGTATGGTTACAAAATATATAAATAAAATCATTATATTCAATTAGTGGTCCACCTAAATCCTGGAACCAGCTCAGGGGGTGGTCATGACCCCCATGACCCCCCCCCTGGATCCGCCATTGTTCGTTGGATGGATTAAAATTAATGCAAGACTATATTTCTGTTCCAAAATCCAATGTTCACGATTGACTTCCACGGTGAAGGAATAACATCGTGCAATAAAAATCAAACCCGCAAAATTATAATTTGCCTATTTACTGATGGTAGGACCGCTTGTGAGTCCGCACGGGTAGGTACCACCGCCCCGCCTATTTCTGCCGTGAAGCAGTAATGCGTTTCGGTTTGAAGGGTGGGGCAGCCGTTGTGACTATACTGAGACCTTAGAACTATATCTCAAGGTGTGTGGCGCATTTACGTTGTAGATGTCTATGGGCTCCAGTAACCACTTCACACCAGGTGGGCTGTGAGCTCGTCTACACATCTAAGCAATAAAAAAAAAAAAAAAAACTAGTTATATCTATCTATGATAGATGGCCGTTGGGGCCAGAAGGTTCTTGAGGGGCGACCGCGTACTGGGAGACGTAGCGTGGATAGGCCTCCCACAAGGTGGGCCGACGACCTATTGTCCGCTGGATGCAGGCAGCGCAGGACCGGTCTTTATGGCGAGGCTTGGGGGAGGCATATGTCCAGCAGTGGACGTCCATGGGCTGATAGAATAGAAAAAACAAATCTATCTATCTCTTAGGTTTATGGCGTTTCCTTTTAGATTTCGCCAATGTCAAGTGTATATAAAATACTCTGCTTTCTATAGCGGACTTCGTGAACGAGCAAGGTCACAGATAGTCACTAAGAATTAAGTGAGTAGCTAAGAATGTTTGATGACAGGATCTCTGTTTTTTTACCTAAAACAAACTACTTATACGTATTGTTCAAATGCCCAATGTGATTAGAAACCGTCAAATATCACCACGAAATTTGAGATACTTAAAGAATCGCGAGGTTTTTAAATATACATATATTTTTTACCATTCTTGTACATTGGCTCATATTTCTTAGCGTTATTCACGAGGGCTTTACGGGATCATACAATCAAACCACGAATAGATCTTATTTTGACGAGCAGATCCTTCACCAAAGCTACGAGTAAGCACGAGTGTTGAAACATAATGCATTATCAACCTGAAAATGTTTTTTTTCCCGGAGCAGGCAGACTAGCGTACAGCCCACCTGATGGTAAATGATTACCTGCTAATACTCCTCGGTCTACCGCTTAATAGTCTCCACAAGCCTCGTTTGAAGAAGGACATGTCATAGCGCTTAGGAAACACCGCTCATTCCAAAGCCGCATGGTACGTGGCAAAAATGATCTCTGGAAACGCACTGTGGATGAACGCAGTGGCTCCAGGTAGTGTGGATGAATTAAAAACGAGAAAACGGGATCATCTCAATTCCTCAATTTCATGAGACAGCTAGAGGACGACTGGTATACTGGTGGAAGGACCACTTCTGAGTCCGCACGGGTAGGTACCACCACCGCGCCTAATTCTGCCATGAAGCAGTAATGCGTTTCGGCCTAAAGGGTGGGGCAGCCGTTGTAACTATACTGAGACCTAACTTATATCTCAAGGTGGGTGGCGCATTTACGTTGTAAATGTCTATTGGCTCCAGTAACCACTTAACACCAGGTGGGCTGTGAGCGCGTCCACCCATCTAAGAAATAAAGATTTTAAAAAAAATCTCAAACAATTCCTCAATTCCATGAGACAGCTAGAGGACGAAAAAACAGGTATATATATATAGCTCCGGTCCATGGACACTCAAAATAGCCGACCCCCGAACACCATACTAATAACTACCAAAACATTCCCAAAACATCAGACGTCTCCATCAAGAGAATTTTCGTCGAAAATAAAAACGCATTACCACAGTACATACAAACAATACGTCAGCTCAACGTACGTATGTATGCACGTTAGCTAATTGTGTTTTTTCCGGCATCCGTGTCAAAATAACGAATTGATTTTTCCGTTAAATAACGAACGTGAAGAATGGTTTTTGTTTTTAAATGAGTCGTCTATTATCAAAGGTGGCAATCTGTGCATTTGGACAAAAAAATGTTATTGATATGTCAATACAGATTGATTTGAATATAATCGTCTCCTTCAAAGAATACGGTACAAAACCTGCATTAAATAAAGGTTAATAGTTAACCTGTTATTTATCTAAGATGTCGTTCCGAAGAGTTTTGTGACTGCCAATGGAATACAAAGTCAATAATTCGTTTTTCTGATTTACCAATCATTGTCCAAAAGTCAGATTGCCGGCTTTGATAATAGTCGACTCAAATATCATTTTCATCAGTTAATGGAATGTCTATTGTTTTATTTATTGACTAGTGAGCGTGAAAAGTGGCGTTTTTCCTTGAGTTGTTATTCCAAAGGTAACAGTAAAGTTTGTAAGCGAGTCACTTTCTGTTCACGGAACCCTGTGGCTTTCTACAACAGAAAACTGCTCATCAATAACAAGAGCATCTGAAAAGTAGTCTTAATAACTCTCAATTAAATTATAAACAATCATTCAATCATTATCTGTATATTAATACGTGAAGCAAAAACTTTGTATCCCTTTTTACGAAAATTGCGCGGACGGAGGAGTATGAAATTTTCCACACTTAGAGAGAGTATAGAGAAGTGCACAATGATAATTTTTTTTTAAAAATAATGCATAAAAGATACATTAAATCAATAAAGAAAACATTACACACACTACATACCATGTATTTGACGCACACACGCATGCATACTATTTATTGTCAAACTTTTGTTCTTGACGTCTGTTGTCAAATTGAGAATAGATTAAATATTGTTTGTCTTTGTTAATATTTTTTATAGTGTAGTCTTGGCGAAATTTGTGATNTAAATCAATAAAGAAAACATTACACACACTACATACCATGTATTTGACGCACACACGCATGCATACTATTTATTGTCAAACTTTTGTTCTTGACGTCTGTTGTCAAATTGAGAATAGATTAAATATTGTTTGTCTTTGTTAATATTTTTTATAGTGTAGTCTTGGCGAAATTTGTGATTATAGAAGTATAAAATACAATTATAATAGTGTACAAATTTACAATTCCAATTAATTATAGTCGAATTTCGACTACTGCGGGACCTCTAGTTATAGTAAAACATTCATGAAGCGAACATTAAACTCCAAACAAAAAACGTCATACGTGGCTAATCGCGAACTCTTCGTTTATTTCGCTCAAAATGACTTCAAAATTAATTAATTTGCTTTAAAACTTAGTGTGAGGTAATTTCGAAAATAGCTATCTGCTTCGTTTTTGGAGATGCACAGAATATTTATGTTTTTTTTTTATTGCTTAGATGGGTGGAGGAGCTCGCAGTCCACCTGGTGTTAAGTTTTATTATGGAGTACTTTTTTTTTTGTTGTTGCTTAGATGGTTGGACGAGCTCACAGCCCACCTGCTGTCAAGTGGTTATTGGAGCCCATAGATATCTACAACGTAAATGCGCCACCCACCTTGAGATATAAGTTCTAAGGTCTCAGTAGGTATAGTTACAACGGCTGCCCCACCCTTCAAACAGAAACGCATTACTGCTTCACGGCAGAAATAGGCAGGGTGGAGGAACCTACCCGTGTGGACTCAAGAGGTCCTACCACCAGTAATTACGCAAATTATAATTTTGCGGGTTTGATTTTTATTACACGATGTTATTCCTTCACCGTAGAAGTCAATCGTGAACATTTGTTGAGTACGTATTTCATTAGAAAAATTGGTACCCGCCTGAGATTCGAGCACCGGCGCATCGCTCAACACGAGTGCACCAGACGTCTTATCCTTTAGGCCACGACGACTTCTGTCTAGTGATCGTTTAAAATGATGAATAAATCGTGTAATTTCTTTTGAAGATCGTAGACCTCTGGACAGGAGCACGAAAGTAAATATAATTATCTTAGTATTTACTTCGGAGTAGAGTTCATTCATACTACCTAGAACAACTGTCGTCATCCCAGTGCGCTCCCAGAGATCTTTTTTGCCACGTACCATCCGGCTATGGAATGAGCTCCCCTTCTCGGTGTTTCCCGAGCGCTAGGTATGACATGTCCTTCTTCAAGGCTTGTGAAGTGTACTCAATGGTAGACAGCTACTTGGCTCTGCCCCTGGAATTGCTGACGTCCATGAGCCACGGTAATCACTCACCATCAGGTGGGCCGTATGCTCGTCTGCGTAGTCTCGGAGAACAGTCGTCCTGTAAAATTAATTTTCTTTATTTACATAAAAGTAAATGCGGCAAAACAGCCGAAAAGCATAGAGGCGCGAGAGGAGATCGTGAATTGTTCATCGTTTTAAGGAACCTTTTTTAAGATTGATAAAGGTCCCGGGAAAAATGGCCGAGTACTCCCTTTGGTTATGACCTCAGTAAGGGCCGGATTCTGGATGTAGTTTTAGGAACAAAAATTCCATTTTTCAGCTCAGCGGCACCAAAGCTCCACAAGACCAAGTGTTTTGTTAACTCTATTTCGTTCAAATGCGAGTAGTGAATTGAGTCAAAGAATTTCAACCGTATGTATTTCGTAACTAGTTACATTTTATACGCACGACAATCGGTTACGATTAAAATCTTATATTATGTTTACGTTTAAGCTGATGGTAGGACACATTGCGATCCCTCAAGGAAACCTTCCTATTTTTTCTATCTGAGCTAAATCTACAAATGTTCACTAATATGTCCATGATCGAGGCGATTGGCCAACCCCACGTGGGGGCTACGGACCGTTGAGGCGGTTTACCCAGTCTTTGATGACTGGGTGAATCGTGGCGAAGGACGTCTCACCTTTCGTCTGGTGCAGGTGCTGACCGGGCACGGATGCTTCGGGAAGTACCTGCGCCGGATAGGGGCTGAGCCGACGACGAGGTGTCTCCATTGTGGACACGACCTGGACACATACGCCTGGAGCATACGCTCGCTGTCTGCCCCGCTTGGGAGGTGCAGCGCCGTGTCCTGTTCGCAAAGATAGGACCTGACTTGTCGCTGCCTGGCGTCGTGGCGTCGATGCTTGGCAGCGATGAGTCCTGGAAGGCTACGCTCGACTTCTGCGAATGCACCACCTCGCAGAAGGAGAAAGCTCTCCTCACTACGCAGAAACCCGCCACCGCCGAGCAGGGGGTCGGGACCGGGGTCGTATCCGTGACCTGGCCCCTAAGAGCTAGGGGTCCCACCCGTTTTGTGCGGGGAGAGACCCAGACGTGGGGTGGCGTGCTTTGCACGCTCACCCGCAGTAGGAAGCCGGGTGATGGTAGACCGCGTTCCCCCGACCGCTCTGGGGGAAGGTGTAACGCGGCGCCATCAAGGCGGGCTCTCGGCCCGCTGAACGAGGGAACCGGTGGTCGTGTCGCTGGCGGCCGNGTCCCACCCGTTTTGTGCGGGGAGAGACCCAGACGTGGGGTGGCGTGCTTTGCACGCTCACCCGCAGTAGGAAGCCGGGTGATGGTAGACCGCGTTCCCCCGACCGCTCTGGGGGAAGGTGTAACGCGGCGCCATCAAGGCGGGCTCTCGGCCCGCTGAACGAGGGAACCGGTGGTCGTGTCGCTGGCGGCCGCCGGTCAGGCGTCCGTGGGACGGTGGGATGGATGTAATGTGCTCTGCGTCAACCCTGTCCCGCCGTCTCAATAGTCCCGACTGGGCTCAGGCCCGGTCCGAGGTAGGGCGCCGGTTGTGAGCGGCAGGAGTTTTTAGTGAGGTTCAACTCCCACATACCCCACCTGCCGCGCGGGTGGGGATCCGGCGATTTTATCCTGTGGAAAAAAAAAAAAAAAAAAAAATATGTCCATGAAGTGCAATAGAGAAATTATGAAAAGGTTTATTTTTTTTAATGAACCATCACTGGATGTCTTTCAGATGTTTTTATTTTATTTTGTTGCTTAGATAGAGGAACGAGCTCATCTACTTATAAAGTAAATGCGCCACCCACTTTAAGATATAAGTTCTAAGGTCTCGGTATAGATAACAACGGCTGCCCCACCCTTCAAACTGAAACGCATTACTGCTTCACGCCAGTAATAGGCAGGGCGGTGGTACCTGCCCGTGCGGACTCACAAGAGGTCCTACCACCAGTAATTACGCAAATTATAATTTTGCAGGTTTGATTTTTATTACACGATGTTATTCATTCACCGTGGAAGTCAATCGTAAACATTTGTTAAGTACGTATTTCATTAGAAGAATTGGTACCCGCCTGCGGGATTCGAACACCGTTGCGTCGCTCGGTATGAATGCACCGGACGTCTTATCCTTTAGGCCACGACGACTTTAAACATCGATAATTTGATACATTGAAACATTGATAATTTATTTTGTAAAGGTATGCACAAAAAGATAGTTTACGACAGAAAAATCATGTGGCATAATAAAAAATAATATATTAATATTAAAAACAGTCGCTTGCGCATGGCGACGCGTCGCCACACCTTACACACTACTACTACTACTACTAGATATAGCCTGTATATATATAGACTATCATATAACGAGGTCAGCAATCGGTTTTACTTCCGGCTATAGATGTTTCGCATCAATGAAGGATTGTCTTGAATCCGACACTGTCTTTTCACCCGGATAAAGACAATTTCCTAACGGGTAAAAAATCTATTACGCAAGATTTCTCCAGCAATATTTTTCGTTTTGTGCTTCTAAGCTGTTTTTCCTTTTCGCTTCATTACTTTCAACATAAATTGTATATTTCAATGGGAACATAATTGAACAGTCCCGGCGCGAAATGACTTTTGATCGTTTTAAAATTGGGTTTTCACAGTTTAAATTGCGATTGCATTCATTCGGTCAAGATTTTATTAACAGTTTTTTTTCGATATAGCTCTTCTAACTATTTAAGGCGCAGCTTTTCTCGATGCGAGGAACAATTCTATTAAATTTATAACAACTGTGAGCTCTGAATAGCACAGGATACTTCTTTACCTGGCCAAAGATTGGCAACGGAATAAATAATCTTCTGTATATATAAAAATGAATTGCTGTTCGTTAGTCTCGCTAAAACTCGAGAACGGCTGGATCGATTTGGCGAATTTTGGTCTTGAATTATTTGTAGAAGTCCAGAGAATGTTTAAATGGTAGATAAATATCAAAATTCCTTTTGTTTGTTTTATACAAAAGTTTAGGTCTTTTATTTACCGATTGAGGCACTACGAAGTCTGCCGGGTCAGCTAGTATACTATAATATATTTTCCGAAAATCACAGTACTACAACTAATAGACCACAAAAGAAACGAGATTACGAGAGACCATGAGTTCTTCAGCTTGAGGACAAATTTTCAAATTCACTGAAGTATTTCCTCGCATTCGTATGACTGCCTCTCGTTTCGCATATCTCGATACGCCATACCAACCGTAAAATTACGTTAGCTAGTTCATCATCATCATCATCATCATCAGCCTTTATCTGCCCACTGCTGGACATATGCCTTCCACAGAATGCGGTCCTCCGCCTTCCGCATCCAACGGATGGGTACCAGGAGCGTGGGGCGTCCTCCAATCAGGTGGACCGACGACTTAGCTAAGTCATAAATTCTGCATATTCCATTTTAAGAGCGTTCTATTATGATACCCTCAGGTTCCTAGCTTTGCTTCCATCATCACTTTTCCCGAATAGTATCAACACTCATGTTCCTTTATTAGAGAACAATCCCCTCCTATTCAGTCAGTCCTATTCCTAATTCCACACGGCACGGTTGCTGTCGCTCTCGTCGTAATTCTGTATACTTTTACTTTTTATTACAATATTTTTTTAAAAGATCTTTTCTCAATTCCGTATTTCCGTTAGAATTTTTCACTAAAATTTGGTACTAAAATTTTTATAAAACAAAATGAATTTGCTAGTTTTAATAAAAAAACGTCTAAACGTTGAACACAACGCGTGCCAGTTAATCATTGTTGAAGGCACTCATAAAAGATCCTTTTTGAGGCGTAATTTTTAAGTATTCAATTATTTATTTTCTAATAGCAGCTACTACCACAATTGGAACGCTCTATCGGTAGGCAGCGGCTTGGCTCTGCCCCTGGCATTGCTGAAGTCCATGGACGACGGTAACCACTCACCATCAGGTGGACGGTATGCTCGTCTGTCTGTCTACTAAGGCAATAAAAAAAAACGTAATTGCAGAGGCAAGACCTTGCCTACCGATCTTAACATTAATACGCGAACTCTAAACATTACACGACGAATCAGCAATTAATAAAATAAATCGGGTCTTATCGTAATTTAGTTGCATATCTGGGAGTAATTAAGTCCCGTCCATTACGTCTTTCTCTATGAAAAAACGATCATTACACTAAGAAATAAGGCTCATGTCTCCCTTTTTAATACAATATATCCAACCTTATTGTTATTAGAATACCAGGGTTACGAAAACCACCCGAATTACAAATTGCGGAAGGGTTTAATTAATTTAATTAAATGGGAGCCATTCGGATGTATACTTAGAGAATTTGTCAAATTACAAACTATTATACAAGTTATCTACTTGTTAGAATTGGTCCACGACACAATAGAATATTTCATGTACATTGCTGTTCGGATTTAAAGAGAAACAACAATAAAATCTAGATTACGATTTTTTTATTTATTTAAGTTTTGAAATACAACGATGATCGAACGACTACTTATTTTCTGAAACACGATAAATATTAGAAGTGTCATGCTAAAACAGTGTGCTTAGTGCGAGTATTCGATAGCGTAAAAGTTAACACAAATTAGTAAGCAGTTGGAACAGCGCCCCTAGTGGCAAACGTAGACAAACGTTCCAACTTCATACAAATTTGAGTTAACTTTTACGCTATCGAGAAAGTTAAAAAACTCGCACTAAGCACAAATGTAAATATAAACGCTAACAATGTTCCTTTGTTTGAAGCGTTGTTCGTGGAATGAGATCAGAGGCGGCTTAAATGTCAGCGTGAACCGATTCAGGAGGATTACACGGCTGTTTATAGTATCTGTATTCATTGTAGATCAATTCAAAACAAACTTGCCATTCAGGTTACGACAGGTTTCAGATTACGGCAGTAAGGATAATGACATTTTCAAAATAAGCTTTCATATACATACACAAGCTCCGAACATTAGGACCTATAAAATCCCTACCTAATATAATTCGTATAAAACCGACGATCCGATCTGATTTGAACACGCAACTATTTGATTTACATTATTTATACATACCATCCTGATTTTGCTTGGCGAAAAGAGGCAGCTTCATATTTAAAGGTGGGTAGTGGCATTCATAAGTGATATCTATGGGTTCCGGTTACCATTTAAAACGGAGAAAGAAGTGGATTTTCGTGAGGTTGATCACCAACCTGCCTACCTACCGCTGGGTGTTCTCCGCAAACCTCATTTTAAGAAAGATATGTCATAGCGCAAACACCGACGTGAGAAGATCTTTCCAAAGCCGGATGGTACGTGGCAGAAAGTATGTATGGAAAGGCACTGTGGATTAACGCAGTGGTTCTAGGTAGTATGGATGAAATCTGCCCCGGTGGCGGGCGGTGCGATAGTCAAAATGAGATGATGGGATCATCTTAAATAATTCGTTTTGGAACATACGATACAGAACAAAATCACACAGTCTCCCTGTAGACCCAGAGGCCATAAACATTTCTTTTTAGTTTCAGAGAAGTGACCAAGCCATGGGAAGATAGTGGAAATGCACATTGCATGGCGCTCGCATGAAAAAGGCTCTCAGACGCTGGATGTGGTGGGAGTCATTCACCATAAGAACAGTAACTATTGCATAAATACCATTATTTTCCAGGAAATATTATACTAAATTCCCTTTTACTCCGTGAGTTACACCGAAATCTAACAAAATCTTCAATGTAACGCGTAATGTTCGTCACAATCGCCGAAAACACAATCCACTTGGTGCCGGTGTTTTCAAAACATTAAATGCGTATTTGGCCAAGGGCCGCTTTTAATTAATTGATACCAATCATCGGGCCGACAATAGTTATTCGTTGCTTCGGCAATAAACTTACAAGTTAGTTTAGGATATTGAGCTACATAACTTGTTTTTGGAGGGGGAGATTTGCTGGATGCCCGAAAGCCTTTCGCGCTTCATTGGCACGGATGAGCGAGAATGGGCTTAACAAGAAAAGGGGCTGCTACCAAACGGCCCAGGCCGCTGCTTCGCGACTTCCTCCACTACTAGAACTGAATCGCGGCCAGTTTTGAAGTAGTCGCGGCCTAAAAGATAAGACGTTCGGTGCATTCGTGTTGAAGCGATGCGCCGGTGTTCGAATCCCGCAGGCGGGTACCAAGTTTTCAGAAATGAAATACGTACTCAACAAATGTACACGACTGACTTCCACGGTGAAGGAATAACATCGTGTAATAAAAATCAAACCCGCAAAATTATAATTTGCGTAATTACTGGTGGTAGGGCCTCTTGTGGGTCCGCACGGGTAGGCACCACCGCCCCTCCTGTTTCTGCCGTGAAGCAGTAATGCGTTTCGGTTTGAAGGGTGGGGCAGGCCGTTGTAACCATACTGAGACCTTATAACTTATATCTCAAGGTGGGTGGCGCATTTACGTTGTAGATGTCTATGGGCTCCAGTAACCACTTAACACCAGGTGGGCTGTGAGCTCGTCCACCCATCTAAGCAATAAAAAAAAAACAAGTTGAAAAGACCTCGCCAAAACCTCAGCATGATGATTGTAAGTGTCACGTGTATGGTGATCTGCACTTTTCCAACTGCTAGCGTTAGACCTGATAGCGTCCAACAGCACTGAGATGAA
Source organism: Bombyx mandarina (assembly GCF_003987935.1). The sequence continues at coordinate 3,401,806 of NW_021011476.1, read as the reverse complement.
TTAGTTGGATCTACGAGGACTTGTCAAGGAAATGAGCGGTGGCTAGTGCCACATCATTATTGCGAAGTAGTTCTTATGTACATACGGAACGGTATTAGTTAAAACAGAGGAAACAGGACACGGGCATACAATTTTCCTTACCAACAAGATATATCTATGACAAGAGAATGAAGGACCTAATTTTTTTCCTTTCCGTCACACGCTGCAAACATGCCGAATGGGCATAGACGTGGCCAGTTAATAGTGATCGAGTGTATGTACATCCAACCTAGGTCTAGATCTTATAACACCATCTGTCCTGGAATGGCCTTCGGGCCACCAGTAATCTTTTATTTAAAAACAACTTATAACTACTCATTATAGGTACTCATTATACTGACATAATACTCATTATCTAAGCTAGAAACACAGTTTATAATTTTAGTTCCTAACTTAGAAATAGGCGCGATAATGGTATATATACGCCCTAACACCATTAGCTACGCAAATTAGCTACCTTATTCTTTCAATGTACATGATTATTCTTGAAATGTCGCAGAAGACAATCGAGGCATAAAAGGGCATAATCGAGCCGCTTCCTATATGTGTCGTCGTAAAAGTTTTATAAACTTTTACGACGACACATAGCTTCCTCCTCCTTGGGTTGTAAATTGTCAATGCTAAGGGTCGAGCCCACTGAGCTTCTTGCCGGTTCTTCTCAGCAGGTAGCGTTTCCGATTCGATGTTAGATTCTGCGGAGCACTGCTCTTGCTAGGGTTAGTGTTAGCAACGTCGTCAGGTTTGAGCCCCGTGAGCTCACCTATTTGTTACGCTGAAGTTTTCTAATGAAATACGTACTTAACAAATGCTCACGATTGACTTCCACGGTTAGGGATTTCGTGTAATAAAAATAAAACCCGCAAAATTATAATTTGTGTGATTACTGGTGGTACCACCGCCCTGCCTATTTCTCCCGTGAAGCAGTAATGCGTTTCGGTTTGAAGGGTGGGGTAGCCGTTGTCTGTTGTAACTATACTGAGACCTTAGAACTTATATCTCAAGGTGGGTGGCGCATTTACGTTGTAGATGTCTAAGAGCTCCAGTAACTACTTAACACCAGATGGGCTGTGAGCTCGTCCACCCATCTAAGCAATAAGAGTAAAAATAAAAAATACAGTGACCTCTCAAGGTAATCAGCATAGGTAGGGAAAAAAGCTGAGGGTCATAACCTCTGTGGAATTTCAGAATCTTCCAGCGGACTAAATCACGCCACGTCGATCTGTCGCGGCGGCGTGGACCGCCTCACGTACGGTGGTGTTCAATGCCCTACGGATTTGATGTGACCAGCGTATGGAGGACCTGCCCTTCGGTCTTTTACCTTCCACCTTCCCACTCAACAACAATTTGTCAATGTTGTCGCCACTCTTGCGTGCTATGTGCCCAAAGAAGTCTAAGACTCTTCTGAGACATGTGGTGTGAAGACTTGTACAAGTTTGTAATGCTGTTAGTATAGATTCATTATGTATGTCTGTGTATATCTTCAGGAAAATTGCTACTCGTCTGCGGGATTTGAGCCCTGGTATCGACGCATCACTCGGTGAGAATACATCGCGCGTCTTATCCTTTAAGCCACGGTCACTCAATCTTCACTCTCAATTCAAGGAACCATTAATATAACGAAACGCTCATGTTTCAACGTAGCTAAATAAACAAACATAGTTAAACGTAAATAAATTAAACTGTAGTAAAACAAAGTGTTTTATTATTGCATTATATAATATATGTGTGTCTGTGTGTGTTTTTAATTTGTTTTTCGTCCTTGGTCCAGAAACAACAGGTTGGTCACGCCGAACTACATATATTACCGCTGATTGCTGTAACCTAAAAACGCGGATAACACTCGCCTATTATGTTTTTATTAATCCCTATGGCGTAACTAAATTTAAATTGTAATTTGAGTAATTTGCTAATTTCGTTTTTTTTTTGGTTCTTTTAAAAACACTGGCATGACATGCGATACGCAGAGAAAAGATGCATGTGACTAGAAGATGTATGGAAATGGTAGTGCAAGGTAGGGGGGAAGAGATTGACCGAAGAAGACATGGATGAAGTGTGTGAATGACGATATGAGAGAGAGAGAAGTGAGTGTTGAGATGATGGCTGATAGAAGAGAATGGAATAGAAAATGCGCAGTGCCGACTCCACATAGTGGGATAAGGTGGAGAAAAAAGAAGACTTCGGAACAATGATGCAGCGCCAGCCACCATCGACGCCCAAGACACATCCTCGTGGATCCACGCGACCCACCTTAGTACTGTTGGACGCAACTTGCTCTAATACTAGAAGTAACAAAAGCATATATGACCTGAAATAAATATACCTCTATAGTTTTTTTCTGAGGGCTATTTCTGGTATCGGTGCTGTGACCATCGGTGACCACTCACCATCACGCTGGCTGTATACACACACGGCTATAAACTCGAACTACCATTCAGGATGGCAGATCATCAAATATCCTGCCTAGATTGGTATCATTAAATCGCTACCTTCGATATTAACAATATTATGGTCACAACCAATATCACTATCTCGCTAACGGGAGTTACTTCACATCTCACAATGTTAATACATATAAAAACACACACACAAAAAACAACATAAACAAACAAAACAAGCAATTAATAATACGAAAATATGACCATGATATATTACGTAATAATATCCGTGGAAATCCTACTTTGCTCCCCGGAAGCTATAACATAAGCAATGCAATTACATCAACCCTTAAATACGAGCTATAAAAATAAATATATTATAATCGAGGGTCGGTCGTGTTGACAATGAGGCAATGTCGCAATAGAATAACGGTATTAACATTTTTATCGTGGTACAGCCGCATTGAATACGTGCTGTATAATCAATCCATGAAGTCGCGATGAGCAGCAGAATCATCAATAGAGAAATCCTAATTCTGGCAATGCATCATTTTTTTTAAGGGATTTAATGACCTGGTAACTAAGACCTTTCGGTCATGTCTTATTTTAATTTATATTCTTATATTTATGAAAAATGATAATATGGAGTGAAATGAAATGAAGATGATAATTTTGAGACATTATTCAACTGAGATGAAATGAAATGAAATAAAATGAGATGATATGGGATGAAATATGACAAAACATTATCATAGTTTATCGGGAGTGATTCTGGCATCTAGACTTTGACTTCCAATTTTAGGATCCTGTGTTACTTTACGTAGTTTAAACGTTATCTGTCAACGTATTGGAGGAGCTGACAATCCTTCTTCAAACGAGATTTAAAAAAAAACGCTTTGTGGTTTGGCTGCGCCCCTACCATTACTGACCGCCATGTCTGATACTCACCATTCACAACCAATTTCGCCTTACTGCCCAATAATTCGTACTTTTTTCGTTTTCACAACACAATGTTCACTTTGATACTTCGGTTCTTGCGAATTGTATACATAATTAAATTAGTTTTACAGCTTAAACTGCGTTTGCTATTATAATTGAACACATCATTTGCGACGTTTCGGACGCCTTAGAAGTATCACAGTGATCAACAACTAAAGGGCTATATAGGTATTTGTATATTACGCTAAATGACTATGTAGCTAAACTAAATGTAGCTTTAACCCAGTAACATATTAGGTCATTTCAGGTCTGACTTCAATGGACTTATCGAATGTGTGGTATTAGTCAAACGAGTCGTATTGTCACATCACGAGTGTGTTGCTTACACACGCGGCATCTATGTCTACGTAACTTAAACAACAAACCTAAAGTTTTAAGTGTTGTACTCTGCATGCAACATCACTCACTGTGAAGCTATGCCCGGAATTCTCGGCCCACGTACAGAGTAAAAGTTTCCTACAATTTGTACGAAGTTCGATCCTTTATTAATGCTCTATTGTTGGAGATAACGTAAATTAATTACGGATAATATTTCCCAAATAAAACTAATTATAAGATTATTGTAGGATATTTTTACTGGCGGGTCATTATGGCGAACTTTGGGGGACTATGCCCAGCGGTGGATGTCTGTGGGATAAAAATGATAATTTTTTATTACCACAATGACCATCCTTAAATTAATAAAAATTTTAGTAAAGTCATTACTATTCCAGGACTCCTGCAAGATCTTGGAGCAGGTAAAAGTGTTTTCTAAGAAACCTTGACCCGGCATTGTTTCACGAAAAGCTTACTTAAGGAAAGCATAAAACTAATTATAAGTATACAAGTAATCCGCGCACGCAAGCTCAATCTTTTTTTTTATTTTTTTTTTTTTTTTATTGCTTAGATGGATGGACGAGCTCACAGCCCACCTGGTGTTAAGCGGTTACTGGAGCCCATAGACATCTACAACGTAAATGCGCCACCCACCTCGAGATATAAGTTCTAAGGTCTCAGTATAGTTACAACGGCTACCCCACCCTTCGAACCGAAACGCATTACTGCTTCACGGCGGAAATAGGCGGGGTGGTGGTACCTACCCGTGCGGACTCACAAGAGGTCCTACCACCAGTAATTACGCAAATTATAATTTTGCGGGTTTGGTTTTTATTACACGATGTTATTCCTTCACCGTGGAAGTCAATCGTGAACATTTGTTGAGTACGTATTTCATTAGAAAAATTGGTACCCGCCTGCGGGATTCGAACACCGGTGCATCGCTTCAACACGAATGCACCGGACGTCTTATTCTTTAGGCCACGACGACTTCAAAAAATATTTAAGTTTTATGCTAGCAGCGACTTTGCTTTATACTTTTTAGACATGCCCAATAACCTTGGCCTTTTACCTGGCCTGGGACCCGAATCTCAATCGAGATGTCGACAATGATCTTCACAATTCCATGTCAGTACCTTTTTTCCTACCTAAGCTGATAGCCTTGAGAGGCTATTTCAGCGTAACCTTAACTAGTAGGTGAGGTTAACTAGGAGTGATGCAAACACTGACCCTAGCAAGAGCAGTGCTTCGCAAAATCTACCACCGGATCGGAAACGCGACCCACTGAGAAGATCCGGCGGGAAAGTCAGTGGGCTGTGTCTATGGGTTAATTCGCTCGTCGAGCCCTTCGACGAGGACGGTGACGGTATGGATCGGCAGGATCCGTAATGACGTATTTTGGGCGACGTCGACTGCTTACCATTCGGTCTACAGGATCGGGTATGGTCAGTAGCACTGCCAGCTATATTTGACGTGCAACCATTTTGAATGTCGGTTTGAAGTATTGGATACCATCTGTTTAATGCAATTGAGACTCCAAATCATGTTTCATAGGAAGCCCGTATTTCACATTACGGAAAACACTTAATCTAATTAAAGAAGGATAATAACTGATGTGATTTTCGAATTGAGAGTTAAGACAATAGAGAATAATAGAGGTCGTCGTGGCCTAAAGAATAAGGCGTCCGGTGCATTCGTATCTAGCGATGCACCGGTGTTCGAATCCCGCAGGCGGGTACCAATTTTTCGAATGAAATACGTACTTAACAAAGGTTCACGGTGAAGGAATAACATCGTGTAATAAAAACCTAACCCGCAAAATTAATTTGCGTAATTATATACTGGTGGTAGGATCTCTTGTGAGTCCGCACGGGTAGGTACCATCACCCCGCCTATTTCTGCCGTGAAGCAGTAATGCGTTTCGGTTTGAAGGGTGGGGCAGCCGTTGTAACTATACTGAGACCTTGGAACTCATATCTCAAGATGGGTGGCGGCATTTGCGTTGTAGATGTCTATAGGCTTCGGTCACCACTTAATACCAGGTGCAATAAATGCAACGCAATAAAAAAAAAACATTCAATAAAATTCCGCGTTATCAAACTCCCATCGCATCGTTTAATACCACACTTAACTCCGTAACAAAGTTAATGTAAAGTTATTTTATGTCTTATTATAGGGCAGATATGGCCTAAAACTTATTGGCCGTGGACTGCCAATCTAAATCAAGCAACTATCAATAAACTCACACGTGCATCGTCTATAAACAGAAGCTGCCCGTGTCCATGAAGGATATCCGAGTTCCGGATATAAGGATGCCTCGTAAATAACATCCGACGTAGATAAATAAAATACTGTAGCAACACTGACACTTGGGCGTGTCAAAGATTATCAAATATTTGGACCTGCCGTCTCTATAAATCAGCGTTGGTGACTATCTGTGACCTTGCTCGTTCACGAAGCCCGCTATAGAAAGCAGAGTATTATATACACTTGACATTGGCGAAACCTAAAAGGAAACGCCATAAACCTAAGAGATAGATAGATAGACTTATACACCATGTCGGTGAACGCATGCCGAAAATCATGGTACAGAAATCCTGAGATCCCTGGTTGCATTAAAAAAGAATAATTGGTTGTCTATAAAGTCGGGTTACGGACGATAGTCATGCGTGATAACGTCATTATCAGAACTATTCGAACTACTCACTATGACGTCACAAGCTAACGCTTGGGCCGATCGTGCCTCTCTATCGCTTGTTCCGCGCTCTCGCTTGCACGCGCTCAGGTGGAACGTGACACTTTTTCATACATGCAGCCGGTGTTCAATGATTTATAAGACGTTATCACGTCAAAAAAAACTAATCATGAAGCTAATGGTTGGCATTTCCTTATTTGCGTTCATTTGCTGCGAAGAACCACGCGGATACTTCGAGAATCTCTAATCTGAGCACAATAAAACTAAAGTGTGGTTTAAAAAAATATACATACACTTATCCAAGCTTCTGTCGTGGATGTAGCCGACCTCCGTAGATGGATCAATTCGTGTTGAGCGGGTCCACCTTTGATGGTGTTATTTCATCGTAAACAAACACCCATCCTTTGTACGCTGTATACATTACTATAGAAAAATACAGTTTCCCTTCCGTCTAACTCATGAAAGGGAACGATAAATTATGTATTACATTTGCCGGCCATAAATATTTATATGCAAACGCGTTTTGATGTGTTCGTTTTACTATTGTATTTAGATTGAAACAAATGTTGGTGTAATATTGGCCTTCGTTATTACAATTACTGAAGAACCGTTCATATTTTATTCTTAATGTATCGACCAGGTTAGCTTTGGTTTAAAAAGATTGGTTTATTTTTGGTATGTTTTTAAACGCATGAGAAAAATCAATCGAAAGAATCATTCTCGCCCAAGACTTCTCGATCATTATTATGGAGATTCCAATAAAGATATAAATGACTGGCAATCGCACAAATGTATTTGAGAGCAGGTACAAAATATTGTACAATAATCAAACAGATACCCCTCTCTTTTTCTCTGAAAAGTATAAGAAAATACTAACATCATTTCATGTAAAGCTAAACACAAGGCATAGCGTCATTTTGACCCCAAATGACGTCACAGATTGCATGCAAAAATTACGACAAATTACGAAAAAAGTTCTGTCCGCCCCCGTACAAGTGAATATCAGATTGATCAGTACGAAGGAGATTAACGAGGTCTCCTGAAAGCTCCATTGGGCTGTCTCCTCAGTCATTTGCACATGAAAAAAGGCAGCTTCGACGGTAATGCGTTACACGCTTCCGGGATCGCGAGGGCGGGAGGTAATGCCTCCAATATGTCGAATCTACTGTATTTTTCCTTCGATATTAATACGGTAACTATGACTTTGTTTGGACTTTAAATCTTTCGTGTGTTTCCTTGGTGGCTATTGTGGAATTAATGGCCTACCTAAGAGTGAACACCCACTATTCAATACAAGCTTAAGCATAGCGAATTTTGACTCTTACCTCTTCGAAAATATTCATTTGAAGAATAACTTTTATATTTAAAATATTAACACTTAGGTCTGTTTTTAATATTCTATTTGGGTAAATCCACTAGACAGAGAGAGCACAGAAGCAATCAACGCGGGGAACTATGTAGGCATGTCTATTAATGGACGTTTGTGGTGGGATAATTTTGATGATCGGTAAATAAACTGACGGTCTATCTGACGGTAAATGCTGACTTGAATCGTGAGTCTGATGTATCAATTGTAATTAATAACGGCTGTGGGCTCTTTAGGCCGAAATGATGGCTGCTTCGCCTCGGAACTGAGCAAGATTACGGTACCTACCCACGCGGTTTAAAACACCCTCTTAGACCAGTAAGTAAAATGTACGTAACTACAACTGAAAATTTATTAGCATTCATTTTGTCTTAAAAATGTTTAATTACCCTTGTAGGCAGACGACCATACGGCCCACCTGATGGTGAGTGGTTACCGTCGCCCATGGACTTCAGCAATGCCAGGGGCAGAGCCAAGCCGCTGCCTACCGCTTAATACTCTCCACAAGCCTCGTTTGAAGAAGGACATGTCATAGCGCTCGGGAAACACCGTGGTGAGGGGAACTCATTGCAAAGCCGGATGGTACGTGGCAAAAAATACCTCTGGAAACGCACTGTGGATGACCGCAGTGGCTCCAGGTAGTATGGATGAACTGTACTCCGGTGGCGGGCGGTGCGATGGTGACAAATTTGTCTTGTTTTTACCGTTTTTTATTAGTGCAGACAAATTTGTTTTCGTTTCGATTCGATTATCGTATTTCGCATTATATTTATTCAAGTTATTAAATTAGAATTTCTATTATACGTATTGTGTGTTCTGCTAAAATAATTTTCATCGATAGGAATATCTAATCCATTAGTAAATCATGGTGCCAGCAGGAAGGTGACTGGTGTGATGACGTCACGGAGGGGGCGCCATCAAACCGGCACGTGATTCTGTACTCCTGGACTCGAAATATATTCTCTAAAGATGTACATACATCACGATGTATACAATGATTTTATAGAATTCATATGGAAGTTTTATCTAGGTGCTTCATGGTATATTTTGTCATTATCTATATAGGTAATGTTACGTGAAGTAAAAACTTTGTACCGCTTTTTACGAAAATTGCGCGAACGGAGGAGTATGATGTTTCCCATACTTATAGGGAATATAGAAAAGGAGTGCAGAATGTAAATTTTTTTTTTTTAATTATGCATAAAAAATACATTAAATCAATAAATAAAACATTAAACACACTTTTCTTATTGCTTATACTCTGTGGTCAAATTGAGAATAGACTAAATATTGTTTGTCTTTATTAATATTTTTGTCTCAAGTATAGTCTTGGTGAAATCTGTGATTAGAGAAGAATAATAAATAATCTTTGACAATATAACCTTATTAGTATACAAACTTATAATTTTAATTATAATAATTATAGTCGAATTTCGACTACTGGGGTACCACTAGTTCGTATTAATACATGAATTGCCAGATACACTTTTTGGATAAATATTCGGCTATTGTTATAATTTTAATGAAAAAAAATTATGAATACAGCTTGTGTTACGAAAATTGTAATGCTTAATCTTAATGTATTCATCAATCTAATAAATGAAAATCTGTAAAATTGTCCTCTGTGCATTCCTTAGCCATTAATCGGATTGTGATGATTGTGATGATACTTAGTACACTTGTTGTTGGCACTCCGGGGTAAGTTCATAGTGCCAGCAACATACAAAAGTGCCGCGCGATTAGTTTAATGAGATATCAATATATTTCACTTCTTTAGCAAGAGTCACAACTGGGCTTTTATCGTAAATTGATAGCAGTCATTTGTATATAATGTATCTATATATAATGATATCGAATATTCTAAAAATGGTTGAACAATAACAAAAGACTTTATTGCGTTTTCTGTACAATATTAAGAAAACAATTTGAAATCCTTTAATTTATACCGTATTATTGAATCAAGTAAAAAATGAATTGCTTTTTTTCTCAATGATAGAGAGTTCAGTAAATATACTATATAAGATTATTTTTTTATTGCTTAGATGGGTGGACGAGCCCACCTGGTGTTAGGTGGTTACTGGAGCCCATAGACATCTACGACGTAAATGCGCTGCCCACCTTGAGATATAAGTTTTAAGGTCTCAAGTATAGTTACAACGGCTGCCCCACCCTTCAAACCGAAACGCATTACTGCTTCACGGCAGAAAATAGGCAGGGCCGTGGTACCATGTGGACTCACAAAGGTTTTTATATATATATATTTTTTTCTTTACATTTCCCGTTTACATTTTCAGCGGTTACCGTCGCCCATGGACGTCAGCAATGCCAAGCCTCTGCCTACCGTTAAGTACTCGTAATTCCACAAACCAAAGGAATGTCAATGTCAGTTATCATTAGTTAAAAGTTGTTTTTTGAAATAAAATATTTCGGTGTTAAAATCCATCTCTGCTTTTTACCTTACCTCTTCCCTGGTAGCCTAAAATGCTATTCCAGTCCAAATTCCCATCTCTACCTTGAACACTATACAAACGCGATATTAAACCGTAAAATTGCTTTTAATTTCACATTAACTCTTCAAAGACATGCCAATCACACGTTTCAAATCGTACACATTTGATACGAACGCTGACAAAACACGCAGGGTATAATCTACTAACATTGGAACCATCCAATGATCGTGTCTCTGGTTCGACGAGGAGCAGTTATCAAGTTAATTGATGAAAGACCGTATCCATTACACCCGATAATATCGGATACACATTTTTTAATCATTTTGAGACCTTCAAACTCGTATTTCAAGGTGGGTGGCGCATCACATCGTAGATGTTTATGGGCTTCGGTAATCACTTAACACCAGGTCGGCTGTGAGCTCGTCCATCAATATAAGCAACTAGCTGTACCCGTCCGCTTCGCTGGGCATTTAAAATTAACATGATTATTTCTCACCTCCACAAATATCCTTATCATTAACGCCCCCGCAACTGGTGTAGGGAGTCCAACACTCATATAAATATTAGCCTATCCATTAAGTACATGTATTTTCTACATGGATAGTTTCAAGTCAATCTGATGCATGGTTTAGTAGTTATAACGGAACATCCGTAAAAACCACTGTAGATTTATATATTAGTATAGATAAAAAAATATTATAAAAAAATATCTGTATACTCTCGCTCACATATCTCTACATTTGGGCAAAAACAGTGGAGGAATCACGACTCCGGTCTGAAGAATAGAACGAATAGAACGAATAGAACTCACGAAAGAATCACGTGTCGTCTCAAACATTGTTAACGAGTAAGTAGCACCGTCGTGAGCTAAAACAGTAAGCCGGACGGTGAGGTACAGATACCGATCGGCTTCCGATCCGCACTATTATCGATTGTTAACGGCTATCGAGACGTAAATCGATAGCAATCAGAAAGCGGTATCGGATCGATTTCATTACAAAATTCAATCTCACAAATTATTCTTAATCGTTACGTCTCTCTCTCTTATTACTTTTGTTATTGAATGTGTTTTCGGTGACTTACGGTCGACGGAAAATTGTATTATTACTTTGTATCCATATATTAATAGGCGAAGCAAAAATTTTGTATCCCTTTTTACGAAAATGATGAAATTTTCCACACTTATATTATAACTAGCTGACCCGGCAAACATTGTTTTGCCATATATAAGATTTCTAGGGAATTTCTAGTGTAGAAAAAAAAACTAACTTATTGTAAGTGTGTAAGGATGTGGTAAATGAGTGAAAGAGGTATGTAGTGCTGTGAACGATGAGGGAATATTTAATAAAAATAACAAAACCTCATTCAGTCACATAATACCTCATTATAACAAAACAAAAAGTCCAAATAAAAAAAATATGTTAGGGGTGGACAACCCTAATCACTTAGGGGTATAAAAAATAGATAGTAGCCGATTCACAGGCTTACTGAATATGCATAAAAAATTTCATGAGAATCGGTCAAGCGGTTTCGGAGGAGTATGGGAACGAACATTGTGACACGAGAATTTTATATATTAGATTTACACAGAGAAGTAGTGCAGAATGCTATTTTTTTTTTTAAATTATTTAACACTACAAGTCCGACTGGCGGGCTTTTGTGAGTTTTCGTGAGTTCGTTGTTCCGGGCTGTTGGCGAAGATGATACAGAAATAATGTTTACACTGATTTGGTATGAGGTTTAATATAAAAAGCGACACAATGACTAACATAAAATACAAAATGAGTTGAGAATCGTACAGTTAAACTAAGACTCGCAATATTTTAATGGTCGTCGNTCCTTCTGCGAGATGGTGCACTCGCAGAAGTCGAGCATAGCCTTCCATGACTCATCGCTGCCAAGCATCGACGCCACGACGCCAGGCAGCGACAAGTCAGGTCCTATCTTTGCGACCAGGACACGGCGCTGCACCTCCCAAGCGGGGCAGACAGCGAGCGTATGCTCCGCCGTGTCCAGGTCGTGTCCACAATGGTGACCCAAATATAGTCTTAGGTTAATTTTTAAGTCAAATTGAGAATATATTCATATTGTTTGTCTATAGTGTAGCCTTGGCAAAATCTGTGATTATAGAAGTATGGACTATACTTGACAATAGACCCTTTATAATGTTCAAACTTATAATTGAAATTAATTATGGTCGCATTAATTAATTTCGACCACTAATTAATTTCAATATTAGTCTTTAATCTTTTAGCAACATGTTATTTGCTATTTTAAAGCACCGTTTAGAAGTGCGCAATATTTCATTTTGGTTGGCTGACGACCGTACGTGCTCTGTGTGTGGGATAATATTACCTCATTTTTACCAGAAAGTAGTAACGTGACGCCCCATTTTGAAGGGCAACACGGAAATTAATAAAATACAATTATAACAACGAACTTATCAACTCACATTGACCAAAGACCAATCACATTATGATTTCCATCAGTAACATTGTATCTCGTATCGGCTTAACAACAGACGAGCCGTAAGCTCGCCTGCTCGTTGGCCTCTAACCAACGGCCATCTATAAGCGTGTCGTGAAAATGTCATCATCAATTCTAAAAGTTTTTCAATGAGCCATTTTCATACAATTTCCTCTTGAGTTTTATTGCGAAAGTTTTTAAGAGATTTCAAAGATTCATAAAAGTTTAATTTGTCAGGAATCATAATATGGATTCCAACACACCGTAACCTTTACTAAAACAACAATATTATCTTTCATTTTTGACATGTTTTTTACTTCTAAGTCACACCTTACAGAGTCGGCGAAGGATTGTTTTCGGAATCATATGCGGGGAATTGTGCAACTTTTCTGAGGAGCATCGACGTATTATAAGGCAATGATACTTCTGGCTGCTTATAATAATAATAATAACTGGGAACAAAACAAGCACGGTCATCACAGGACCCACGGACCCCATATTAGGATTCCCTATATTATGGGTAACAGAGACTGATATCCGTATACGTTTATATATATATAGTTGATAAACATCCAGGCAAGAGCAAGTAAACCTGCCAATCACACAATATTTACCAGATGTGGAAATCGAATTCACGACCCTCACTCAGCGCAACTATCATAGAGCAAACTACTACTGCAGTCAATTTTGATATATGCTCGTCAAACTATAAATGGAATCAATACATTTACGAATATATTACATACGAATAAAGTTTAAAAAAAGCTACTAATCAAAAATACTAATCTTATATCTTATATATTTAAATGAGCAATTCTTGTATATAAATATGTATATAATCTGAATCTCGAAAACGGCTCTAACGATTTTCATAAAATTTAGTATACAGGGGATTTCGGAGGCGATAAATCGATGAAGCTACGATTTATTTTCAGAAAATGTTGTTTTATTCTTATTTTCAATAATCACGTTTATCAATAATTTTGATTTTTTTTCTTTAAATAACTAGTTCATATTTTTGGTTTAGTCGGTTAGATCAAAAAATATTATTCATATTTCACCATTTTATCAATATGTAATTCGTATTTAAATCTAATTTCTAAAGAACACAATTTAACAAAAAAAAAACTTGTAGTATGCTTTTAATCTAGCATTACATATGTACTGTCATTATATTAATAATTAATATTGCTGGCGTTTCAAATATTTTATAGTTTTCCTGGTCACCGAAGACTGCAATGATAAGAGTCAACATTTGAGTGTATGTTCAAACTATCGTCTAATTAGTAGTTAAATTAATAATTGTCTACAAAATATGTATGTATTAATAAATCCGCAATTAAACCGGAAAAAACTGATTCTAATTTTATTGGAACTAGAAAACTGATTCTATTTTTTACTGGTGGTAGGACCTCTTGTGAGTCCACGCGGGTGGGTACCACCACCCTGCCTATTTCTGCCGTGAAGCAGTAATGCGTTTCGGTTTGAAGGGTGGGGCAGCCGTTGTAACTATACTTGAGACCTTAGAACTTATATCTCAAGGTGGGTGGCGCATTTACGTCGTAAATGTCTATGGGCTCCAGTAACCACTTAACACCAGGTGGGCTGTGAGCTCGTCCACTAATCTAGCAATAAAAAAAAATTAAAAAATTAAGATCTACGAAGACTGAAAATATAACTATACGGATACTAATTCAGACCAGATGCCATTTCTGAACGAATTTTCAATTTTCTCTTAAAATATCCTTTAAGACACAATGCTTGAATGACAAAAAATATTATAGGCAATAACAAAGAAGAAAAATACTAAAATTTATTGCATGTAATTTGTTACATCAAAATGTTCTTCACTTCCTCTTTACCACCCCACCTTGGGGTGTGTCAACCTTTTCTGATGAAATTTCATATTGCGTGTCCAGCCTGAAGAGAGAGAGAGAGAGAGTCAAGTTTACAAAATCCAGTCCAAGCAAGACGTAACTGCTGGTAGTAGGACACTGGTGGTAGGACCTCTTGTGAGTCCGCGCGGGTAGGTACCACCACCCCGCCTATTTCCGCCGTGAAGCAGTAATGCGTTTCGGTTCGAAGGGTGGGGTAGCCGTTGTAACTATACTGAGACCTTACAACTTATATCTCAAGATGGGTGGCGCATTTACGTTGTAGATGTCTATGGGCTCCAGTAACCACTTAACATCAGGTGGGCTGTGAGCTCGTCCATCCATCTAAGCAATAAAAATAAAAAAATAAAAAAAAGTAAACGGGTAACCTGAGGGTAAGTCACTCCCTTAAAGCATTGACGTAAAAATTTATTGAAAATATATTAGACATAATATTTAGCTTTAATTATTACAGTACAATTAAAAGTGAGACCTTAGAGCTCATGTCTCAAGGTGGGTTTACGCTGTAGATGTCTATGGGCTCCGGTAACAACTTAACACCAGGTGAGCCGTGAGCTCGTCCACCCACCTAAGCAGGGACAAAAAAACGATGTTATATTAGTCATGTATTTTTGTTATAAACTAGCTGACCCGGCAAACTTCGTAGTGCCTCAATCGATAAATAAAAGACCTAAAATTTTGTATAAAATAAACTTAAAACAAACAAAAGGAATCCGGCCGACGGGAGACACATCAAAGGAAAAACTAAATTGTTATTCTTATTTAATTCCGAGCATTTTCATATTTATCTACCTTTTAAACTTTCTCTAGACTTCCACAAATAATTCAAGACCAAAATTAGCCAAATCGGTCGAGCCGTTCTCGAGTTTTAGCGAGACTAACGAACAGCAATTCATTTATATATACATATAAATATATATATAAATACGAGTATTATTAAGTAGGTAACATTCAGATATCTAAAATAAACTTATGAAGCCACCTTTTTAATATATTACACAAACGCCTTACTTTGAAACAGTAGCAATATTTTAAACAAAGTTTTATATAAATATTTTAATTAAAACAACGTCCAAACCTTGCAATTATAATTTCCAACGCTTCGAATACTGCTTACAGTTTTTATGGCCACGGATGACGGGAACATTGTTAACGCGAGATTAAACCGTAAAAGGTTTTTAATGGAATTTTTAAAAAACTATAAACAAGTTCTATACTGCCTATTTTATTCCTATAGTAATACTATATGTATTTTTTTCCTACCTATGCTGATAGCCTTGAGAGGCTATTTTAGCTTCTCCTTGACGTGTGGGTGAGCTCGCGGGGCTCAAACCGGGAATGTTGCTAGCACTGGCCCTAGCAAGAGCCGTGCTTCGCACAATCTACCACCAGATCGGAAACGCGACCCACTGAGAAGATCCGGCGAGAAACTCAGTGGGCTTGCATTTTTCTCATGTTTCCGAAAGTATTTATGACTTTTTTGCATACATTAAATGTTCAAATGACTCTCCCGGTCGTTATATACCGGGAAATCTTTCCTCAACACACGGACAGATAGTACAGACAAAATATTGTGAGGTTCAACAATAAATAAAACATATATGTATAAAATAATCGAAATTTTGGAATAAACGGACATCAAAGATAAAATTTAATCAATAGAGGCTGCCCAAAGTATAAACTAAATGAAATTATACAGGTCAAAGTCGGCATCGAACCCAGGGACAAGGGGTGATCGCCCTGTCTACCTGTGGCATTGACTTGAGAGGGAAACTTTCTGGAATTGTATTATAAATTTAAAATAAATTTTAAAATAAATGAGAGAAAAAAAACACGATAAATATTTAACAACAAGGAAAATATGGTAAGCGTTTAGTCACTGGAAAGATGTTTTTTTTGAAATGTTGCTACGCACGGATGTTCCGCAACGATCCAGACGAATCTTGTCACAAATGGCCCACTGGTGCAATTTTTTTTGTTTTACTCCTTAGGTCAGTGATTATCAAACTTATTTCTTTTAACGCTCCCTTTGAAAATCAATTACTTTTCAGCGCCCCCCATTTTTTATACACCCCTAAAACTTTAAAACCACAATTTAATTAATTTAATTAATTAATGTTGTATTAATTTTAGTAAATGTAGTACCACGTAGTACATAATTATGTATTTGTAGATGCTATTATTGTTTCTTCATATTATTATATGTCCGTACATTGCTACAGAGCGTGTATTTACAAATTTGCAAAGTAAAAATTAATTCTTCTCATCAATATATTTGTTTAAATTCAGAATCACCAAAAGAAATTGCTAGTTCACTGTACTATTACTATGCTAATTTATTAGAACGAAACTATTTTTGTTGAATGTCTTTCTCATTAATATAAGATTCTCATCATAAGATAATTAAAAATTTATATTTCGACTAGTAAATAATACTACTAACAATAATAACTTATTAAACTACGAATAAGCTAAACCCGGAAGTCGTAGAGGATTTCTTTTATCTAGGCTCCGTCACAGCTAGTAGTGGATCCTCCGAAAAGGACCTCAGAAGGCGAATCAGTATGGCAAAGAGAGCTATGTCCCAAATGACCGTGTTTGGGCGGACAGAAACATCTCGAGGAATACCAAAAAGCAGCTCGTCACCTCTCTCGTCTTTTCCATTTTTCTCTACGGCGCAGAGACTTGGACCCTCAAGAAAGCTGATCGCCAACGCATCGACGCGTTTGAGATGTGGTACTGGAGGAAAATGCTCGGGATTCGTTGGACAGAACACAGAACCAACGAATCCATTTTTACCGACCTCAAGATTCCAATGCGCCTCAGCACTACATGCGCGCGGAGAAGTTTCGAGATGTTTGAACATATCGCCAGAACGGCACGGCAAGGTATGCGGGAGAAGGCACAGAGGCAGAAATCCAATGCGCTGGTCGGACCAAATACGCTCCACTCTCAATATCTCAGTCCACGTTGCTATCCACACAGCCGAGGACAGGCAGGAATGACGCAAGATGATGCAGGAGAAAGTTATTAAAGGAGGCCACGACCCTCAGCACTGAGGATTATCGACGCAAGAAGGAAGGAAACTACGAAAAATAAATTAATATCATTTCGTATTATATTTATGGGTAATTTTTCATAGAATTTTAGTTTATAATTTAGAACTGGTTCAAATAAAAACCGCCGACTTAGGCAGCGTTTTTATTATTTGTAATAATTAATATCTGTACTAATATTATAAAGAGGAAAGATTTGTTTGTTTGTTTGTATTCAATAGGCTCCGAAACTACTAAGCCGATTTGAAAAATTATTTCACTGTTTGGAAGCTTCACTATTCCCGAGTGACATAGGCTATAATTTTTTTAAAAAAAATTAGGTATCCTTACTAAAACTCCAATAATTAAACCTAAGGTGTAAAAAAAAATTCCTAAAATATTCTTTACGTCGCGTACCTACGAAAACTATTGATGATAGAATAAAATAATGTACTACGACTTTGTAGAAAACATTATTATTTACAATAAGTGTCGCGACAGCATATGTCTAACTACTATAGCTATGCCGCAATAAGTGTTATTTTATTTTAAAAAATGCCCCTGGTAAGACACGGAGTGCCCCCCTACCTTCGCCGACTGGTGGCTTCCTACTTGGAGGACAGATCGGTCACGTGTACTGGACACGGTGGGATCGTGCACAGGCTCCCGGCCGTGCGCGATGTTCCACAGGGGTCACTTTCAGAACCTGGTCCCTCGTTTGTTGGGGGTGGCCGGCGCGTTAAGCTGGCTTCTTCCCAACATCGGGGGGCCTGACCAGGTGACGCGCCGTCTCTATACGGGGGTGGTGCGGTCAATGGCCTTATACGAGGCGCCCGCGTGGGGCCAGTCACTGGCCGTGGGGGGTAGCGAAGTTGCTGCAACGGCCGCAACGCACCATCGCGGTCAGGATCATCCGTGTTTATCGCACCATCTCTTTCGAGGCGGCTTTGTACTGGCTGGGACGCCGCCTTGGAAGGCGAGCGCCTCCGCCTCCAGGACCTATCTATCCATGGCTGATCCGTGGCGGGCTAACCTTCGTGCCCGGGGCGTGGCGCGTCCCAGTCCCAGTGTGGTCAGAGCGCGGAGGGCCCAATCTCGGCGATCCGTGCTGGAGTCATGGTGCAGGCGGCTGGCCGATCCTTCGGCTGGTCATAGGACCGTCGAGGCGATTCGCCCGGTTCTTGTGAATTGGGTGAATCGTGACAGAGGACGCCTCACTTTCCGGCTCACGCAGTTACTCACTGGGCATGGTTGCTTCGGTGAGTTCCTACACCGGATCGGAGCCGAGCCTACAGCAGAGTGCCACCATTGTGGTTGCGACTTGGACACAGCAGAGCATACGATCGTCGCCTGCCCCGCATGGGAGGGGTGGCGGCGTGTCCTCGTCGCAAAAATAGGAAACGACTTGTCGTTGCCGAGTGTTCTGGCATCGATGCTCGGTGACGA
>NW_021011476.1:3297501-3381338 GCF_003987935.1 Bombyx mandarina | reverse complement strand
AAGAACTTTCTCGGAATGGAAGTTAAAAGAAATAAAGATACATTAGAACTGAAACAAACTAAAATGATTGAAAAGATATTGACTAAATTCAAAATGGATGAATGTAACGGAATTAAAACTCCCATGGAAAGAAATTACAATATAGAAATAAAGGATAATACAGAAGTTTTGGACGTACCGTATCGAGAACTAATAGGAAGTTTAATTTATCTTACTGTAACAACAAGACCGGATTTAACATTTGCAGTGTCATATCTGAGCAGATTTTTAGATAAACCGAACGAAGAATTATGGAAAGCTGGAAAAAGAGTAGTACGTTATTTGAAAGAAACAAAAGAAAAAGGATTATTATTTAAAAAGACAAATGACAATAATTTATACGGATTTTCTGATGCCGATTGGGCTGGAGATAAAAGCGACAGAAAAAGTGCTAGCGGCGGTATTATCCTACAAGGGCAAAACCCCATTGCTTGGTTTTCAAAGAAGCAACAATCCGTAACTTTATCGTCTGCCGAAAGCGAGTACGTAGCTGCCGCATCATTAGCACAGGAAATTGTTAATTTAAAAGGCATATGTAAGCACCTAGGTTGTGATGTAAATGCCGTGATATTTGTTGACAACAAAAGTGCAATATCAATGGCCAAGAATTATGAGAACTCTAAGCGTACAAAACACATTGATATACGGTTTCATTATATAAAAGACTTGTTTGTCAATAAGGTGATCAGCATTGAACATATTTGTACCAATGAAAATTTAGCGGATGTTATGACTAAAAGTTTGAGCACAGACAAGTTTTATAAATGCATTAATAAGTTTTTGTGCTAATTCATAATTAGTTAGTTTACTGTTTGTTTAGTTAAGTTAGATATAGTTGTGTATTAAATAATAACTGTAAACCAAGTTATCATTTAGGAGGAGTGTTGAGATATAGCACTAGCTGCGTGTCGCCGCACTAGTAATGTTGACTTGTTACCATGGATACATTCTCTACTTAATAAGATTGTGTCGTGTGAATAAAATATAATTTGTGATATTAAAAAGTCTGCTTATTCTTCCATATAAAATCTTAACAGAAATATCTCAGTAAAATGTGGGTCATTTACTAAGATTTTTCAGTTGACTTTTTGGAGGATGCCGAGAAGTTACGTCCAGCGGCTTTGTTTCATTTTCCCACATTTGTGCACTTTCACAGATATTAAACAGTTAATAAACCACCATTATTACACATTGAAACCCGAAGAAACACTAAATAGACAAAATAAAACAAATCACACAACTTCACTCCTCGCGTTCCCGCCAAAAGGCCTAATTGTCATATTTTTTTAAGAGATTTTATGACCTGGTAACTAAGACCTTTAAGTCATGTCTTATTTTACTTTATATTCTTAATTTTATGAAAAATGATAATATGGAGTGAAATGAAATGAAGATGATTAATTTGAGACATTAATCAACTGGGATGAATTTAATGAAATAAGATGATATGGGATGAAATATAATCGCAGTAAAATGGTGGTCATTTACTGAGATTTTTTCAGTGGACTTTTTGGAGGAACCCGAGAAGTTACGTCCAGCAGCTTTGTTTCATTTTCCCACATTTGTGCACTTTCACAGATATTAAACAGTTAATAAACCACCATTATTACACATTCAAACCTGAAGAAACACTAAATAGACAAATTAAAACAAATCACACAACTTCACTCCTCGCGTTCCCGCCAAAAAGTCCTAATTGACATTAAATTAATTTGAAGCATAGATAATTTATGAAATCTAGGTCACCTAAGTTCTATTCTAAATAAATTTTTTTGTAAATGAATATCCGAACTTGATTGAAATGTGCCCCATTTTGTTTTATTGGAGAAAAGTATATGATTCGACTGATCCAGGATTAGCTGCTAAAGCGATCTGACGATGTCCTGAAAGTACCTACCATCGAAATCGGTCCAGCTCTCACAAAGGGCCGAGTCACACCAGAATGGCAGCGGCCGGCAGCGTCGCGGCGAGCACTTTCAGTGTGAAATAATTTTAAACTTTATCTATATACTTAAAAGATCAGTATCGCTTGAAAAGCTAGAAAAGGTCGCGACACAGCCGCGCGCCTCGTGCGTCTTGTCGGTGGTTCTGCCCGCGGCACAAGAGGCCGCTCGCGGCGCCGCGGTCATATATAATAACCAATTCCAAACATACGTTTTTTTTTTTTTTATAGCTTAGATGGGTGGACGACTTCACAGCCCACCTGGTGTTAAGTGGTTACTGGAACCCATAGACATCTACAACGTAAATGTGCCACCCACATTGAGATATAAGTTCTAAGGTCTCAGTATGGTTACAACGGTTGCCCCGCCCTTCAAACCGAAACGCATTACTGCTTCACGGCATAAATAGGCGGTGGTACCTACCCACGTCGACTCACAAGAGGTCCTACCACTAGTAATTACACAAATTATAATTTTGCGGGTTTCATTTTTATTACACGATCATTGCTGAATGACGAAACTAAACTAGTCAAGAGGAGACTAGGCACATGCAGTCTGGAGGCCGCGCGAGGCTGCCAGCGGCGACGCTGGGGGCCGCTGGCATTCTGGTGTGACTCGGCCCAAAGTCTACAGGGAACATGCACACATCCACTTTTATACATCTAGATTTTAAGGAAAAAGATCATTTTTCGGATACTTTAAATATAATTTCAGTAAAATTTTAACATAAAATAGAACGTAGTGCAGTACGGGTCCGTGTGACCCATTTATTTCATTGCACTCCAAATAGTTCAGTTCCGACTAGGTTTGCAGTTAGTGCCATTTTGAATGTTCATTTACCTAGTATTCAATAAATTTAATAAATTTAAACTTTTTTTTTATAATGTCCGTTAAGTGAACCTTCAACTCACTACACAACAAGATGTAAATAGAAAATATGTTGTGTGCGAATCGATGTCCCAGCTGTGTTTGGATGATACTCGTGAAGAGAATGCTCTTACGCCGCAAGTACTGTTGGATCGTGATGTTATCGTTCTTCGTCGCCATTTCTCCCAATTGCCAGTCTGTTCGCATTATACAGGGTGGCCCATAAGTCCTTTGAAAAGTAAAATTTGAATAAAACGAACAGGGCGCGCGTGAGCGCTGCAGGGGAAGCGGGGGGAGTAACTTCGGTTTCTGGGAATTTAGTCGCGATGGAGCGTTTTACCGGAGCGGACCGTGCGTTTTGTGTGCGCGAGTTTTATAAAAACGACAATTCGGCAACCGTTGCGCGGCGTAAATTTCGAGAACACAAAGGTTTACACAACTTTGACGACACTCCAACTCTTCAAACGATTAAGAACTGGGTTGCTAAGTTCGAGGAGACCGGTTCGACGTTAGATAAACCGCGGTTGGGTCGCCCAAGGACGTCACGTACGGAACAAAACATAGACACAGTGACACAGTCTATTCGCGAAAATCCGACACAGTCAACTCGTAAGCGCGCCAGAGCATTAAACGTATCCAGGACATCGTTACAACGGATTTTGAAGAAAGATTTACATATGCACCCTTACAAAATTCAGTTGGTTCAAGAATTAAAGGAAACTGACGGTATTCAAAGACAAAATTATGCGAATGAAATGTTGAATCGGTTTACTTCCTTCAATAACATAATGTTCTCTGACGAGGCTCATTTCCATCTTAACGGGCATGTTAGTAAACAAAATTGCCGCTATTGGAGCCCCATCAATCCAAAACTTAAGCATCAGAAGCCCTTACATAGTCCGAAAGTGACTGTTTGGGCCGCTATGTCAGCCCATGGTATCCTAGGGCCTTACTTCTTTGAGGATGGCAGAGGGCGCGCAGTTACTGTTACGTCGGAGCGATATGTGGCTATGATCGAAGAGTTTTTCATACCAGAATTGCAAAACTTTTCAGGCTTTAATGCCAGGACGTGGTTTCAACAGGATGGGGCCACTTCTCACACCTCTAACACTGCTATGCCCGTTATCCGTCAACTTTTTCCTGGCAAAGTTATCTCTAAGAGAGGAGACATTTCCTGGCCTCCACGTAGTCCAGATCTGACCCCGATGGATTTTTTTTTGTGGGGCTACCTTAAGGCTAAAGTATACGACACAAACCCGCGGTCAATTGAGGCCCTAAAAGAAAACATCCGCAGAGAAATGACAAGCATTTCAGCAGTGACGTGCCGCGCAGTCATCGACAATTTTAGACGTCGTTTGCAAGAGTGCCGTGATCGCAACGGATTACATTTAGGAGATGTTATTTTCAAAAAATAATTCCCGTTTTTTAAGCTTTTTATGTAAATAAAAATTTAATTCATAATGTAATTAGTTTTATTTTAATAAATTTTTTTTCATATCAAAGGACTTATGGGCCACCCTGTACATTTTTTCCATTTTTTTGTCAGCTTCAGAATCGGACCTGTACCTATTGCTTTGCCTTTATAGGAGATACCTTTTTCCCCGAAAAATGTCACCGTTTACAAATAAAATAGTCGTAGGTAATTAAAATATTTATTTAAAAAAGAAATCAAAATAAAAATTAACGGCCCACTTCATGCGGTATGCGTACCTTTCGAATAATGTTCAATTCGAGCTTCAACTTTTCGTAACTTTTATCCATAGCAAACTTAACTGCAAACTTAGCATTCGAAAGAATAAGTAAATTACAAATAATCTGATTACATGAATGTGTTAGGGGTAGAATAACTAACAACACCCTTCCTGAAACATAGGCTGCAAGTCTTAAATACCAAGAAAGGCAATTTAAGCATATCAAACCGAAAATATGACCATGGCAAAACTACGATAAAAGGAGGCAACTATAAGTCGGTATCCCTACAGGAACGAATATTCCAAATAGGTGAATTTTTGGAATTTAACTTATTCACTTGTACCAGAAACATCTCTACAAATGTTAAAGTTAAAACAACAAAATGTAGCTTGCCTTTTTCCTACATAAACGCATTTTCTTTTAATACTGGAAAAGGAGGGTTGTGAGACTGGGATGTTAAAGGATGTTACTCTTTTTCTCTTGAAAATGATTGATGGCTTTCGAGTTCATATTGAATTACTATTCAAAACATTATTACAATTAAGTTATGTTTGGAAGTTATCAAAATGTTCCATGGTTCTCAGAAAAATTTTCTTTTAATAACCAAACCATAACTCTGTTACTATTGTCCCATTGGAGAGTCGAATGACTCAATTTTCAAGAGGCAAATCGACAGGGATAGCAAAATAAAAAATATTAAGTTTAATGAAACTCTAATTAACCACTGAATACTCCACAAGTCAGCAGGATCGTAAACAAAGGAACTGTTTAATAAAAATAAATCAGTTGAGAGATGAGAGGAAGATGAGTGAGTCGTCGACGCGTCGCAAACGTCACTAGTTCGGGACGAAGGGAAGCCTCAGGGACGGGGTCGCTCCAGGTCTTCTCTCCTCATTCAAACTCATGGTACGCCAGCATCCAATTTATCTTTTGACAAAAAAATCTGTACAAAATATATTAAATATATACTCTGTAATGCTAAAAACTGTAACGCTACTCCATCAATAGTTCAATCACGATTATTTAAATGATTTAAAACACAATAACTCGCTCACGTCGTGCAAGAACAAACACGAACGCGCCTCAACGCGCCCGTCTATATACAAGTCAACAGTCGAACCTCACTCTTCAGTCTGTGGCGCGGACGCCGCTCTGCATCTGTACTGTAATCGGTTATCGTGTGTCGCGCGTGGCGTCCTTTGCTTATCGTCCGTGCGTGGCATCATAATATACATAGTTGATTGTAAGGGAGACAAGGTGGCTGCGGCTAGTTCCGCGCCTCGTCGCACTCGCGCGAGATGTGGCCGGGCTTGCCGCACACGTAGCACGTCTTGGTGCCGTCGGGACAGTTGCGGGAGATGTGGCCGGACTTGTTGCAGTTATAGCAGGTCTGCGTCGCAGACTCCCGCCCCCCCTCGGGACAGTTCCGTGCGATGTGGCCCGTCTTGTTGCAGTTGTAACACGACGGCTCGTCCGGGCTCTGTGCGCACTCGCGCGCTATGTGCCCAGTGCCGTTACATCTGAAAGCACAATACCGATTCATATATTTTTTTAACATAAACATGTTTTAGTAGTGACCATGAAACATATGAAATTCATTGTCTGTAACTGTATTTTTATACTGATGGTAGGACGTCTTGTGAATCCGCACGGGTAGGTAACACCGTCCTGCCTAACTCTGCCGTGAAGCAGTAATGCGTTTCGGTTTGAAGGGTGGGGCAGCCGTTGTAACTATACTGAGACCTTAGAACCCATATCTCAAGATGGGTGGCACATTTATGTTGTAGATGTCTATGGGCTCCGGAAACCACTTAACACCAGGTAGCCTGTAAGCTCGTCCACCCATATATGCAAACAAAAAAAATTAAATGCCAATTATAAAATTTAAAATGTTAATTACATGGAAGTCTTAAACTATTACTGAAGCCAAATGGTCAACAAATCATTAATGTTTTTATGACATATCCATACATTCAGCAGCAGTAGATTAACAAGTCAAACGACCCGTCTGTAGGCTAATGTCAATGTACGCAAGGTCAAGGCACGTGTCCCGAATGACGTTAGTGTAAGGCGACTGACCGCGATAATCCGTCATATTTTTTATCTTTTTTTACTTGAAAACTATTGAAATACATGGGAAAGTGGGTCATATTTTACGTTACCATGAACCTCTTTAAATTCGGTTAGATCTATAATAATTATTAATGATCACAAGGAATATTCAAGATCTGTTGTAATTTATTACTTCAAAGGCAGCCAAGGTGTATGGTACCTACCTAATGGTAGGTAATCACAGTATTTTATGGATATCAGCAATTCTCGGTACAGTGAAGTAGCTGCCTAACACCAAGAGTATGAACGGGAAAGGAGTATATCGCGTGAGTCACTTCTAACTGACAAAAAAACTTCTTGGTCTATATAAGAACTTTACGGTCTCTCTGTTTTCCAAATGTTACAAGGGAAGAATAGTTTAAGTTGTTAGTCCCATCATCTATACTATTTTTTTTATCAATTTTACCAAACTATTTTGTTACCATGCAACTAGAGTGGAGCTTATTTCGAATACTTCTATTGCGTACATTTGCAGAGCACTGGAATGAACTTGCCACTACTGTGTATACTGAATGCTATGACATGACATTTTTCAAACAAGGTTTGAAAGTAATCAGCCCACAAGTACCATGAAAGCTCGCTTAGCCCACTCAGTGTTAAGTAGCTATTATTATTATTATTTTTATTGCCCGTGTGGACAGACAAGCATACGGACCACCTGATGGTGAATGGTTACCCTCGCCCGTGGACGTCAGCAATGCCAGGGGCAGAGTCAAGCTGCTGCCTACCGTTTACATACAGATACTATAAAAATAATAATGACGCCCAGCTTGAGATTTGTTTCAATGGTTATTACATGGCCAGTCCACTCTTCAATGCAACAAAAGACAGGTCAGGACAGTTACACTTGACGCTGCATTATAATTCTTAATGATAAGTAATTAAATGTTTAGCAATTATAAAATTTTGTGACTCACAAAAAACAGCATTGAAATAATTTATTTGATTGTCATACAAAAATTTTGTTTGCAATTAAAAAAATCAAGCAGCAATCCATGTTCCCCAATTCGTATACATATTTAATCCAATTCCTTGGATTGGTATACATTTTTAAAAAATGGTGAGCAAATAACTAATTGGATTGCATTTTTGTTGAAAAATCGACTTATATTTTTCGTTTTAGTCTATTCTATTTCGTTCTTCGTTTTATATTTTTTGATTTATCTGAATTATATTTTATAAGAATAAAAAATCTTTTTTTAATTAACATTTCTATACTTAAAAATAGTCTTTGTAAGAAATGCGCCCATTTTGCGCATGACAAGAACAGTATTTTTGCTACTTTTAAAGCAGCTCAAAATGAATTTTTTTTGTTTACCAGAGGGTAAGCAAAAAAATTAATTTTGAGCTGCTTACCAAAATTTTATTAAACAGGAGCAGCTCATTACAGCTTATATAATTAATATGCTGTACAAAAATAATTACAGCCATTCAGAATGACATTGAATTTGGAATGTTTGCTAGCCATGAGTTGTGCTGATCGATTAGCTATTTCTGCTCACAGATTATGTTTTTCTGCTCATAAAAATACGAATACTACGCTAACCATTTAAATAACACCCATTCTTAATTACCTGTAGCAACGGTCAGCCTCTTCCTTGCAATCCCTCGCAAAGTGTCCTGTGCGGTTGCACTTGAAGCACTTCTCACGTTGCCGATTGAAACCGGAATCCCGCGACACCACGCCCCCCTGCGTGCATTCGCGCGCGAAATGCCCGGTCCGGTTGCACTTGTAGCAAACGCTTGAACTCATTGCTGAAATAGAAGTAAAAAAAAAACTTAATTATAATTAAAAGTTTTAGTGCATTTGCACCAGCTTTCCATAATAATTGGTTAAAATTGTAATTTGGTAATGAAATTTGATCAATTTGTATTTTTTTAAATCTGATCCATGATTGCTTGAAGACCTTATCACTACATAGTATAAAACAAAGTCGTTTTTCTATCTCTATATCCCTATGTATGGTTAAATCTTTAAAACTACGCAACGGATTTTGATGCGGTTTTTTTAATTGATAGAGTGAATGAAGAGGATAGTTTATATGTAATAATATCCATTAAATAGTAGAGAAATCAATAATAAATTACAGTTGAAGTGAAGCGAGGACAGGTCGCTAGTCTAATTAATATATGACTGTTTTACGAATTTAAATTTCCATGAAACAAACATGAAATTTTATTCATTCTTACAGGTCACAATTTAACAACTTTAATTTTTTAATTAAAAAATTTAAACTTGTCATATTTGTTACGCTCTTGAATTGGATATTTTAATCAAGATCACCTAATGGCCAAAGTAATAAAATTATTGTATTATCTTTGACATTTCTTTTATTGTCCTTTATAAGAGTGTGTAAATTATAAATTTTATCTACCTAAACAAATGCTCATTAATGACTTCCACAATGAAGAAAGAACATAAAATAGCAAACCACACCGGGCAGGCACGAAATGCTTTTTTTTTTTTTCTTACCTAAGCTTATAGCCTTAGGGGCTATTTCAGCGTAACCCTAACGTTTGTAGGTGAGCTCACGGGGCTCAAACCTGATGACGATGCTAACACGAACCCTAGCCAGAGCCGTGCTTCGCAGAATCTACCACCGGATCGGAAACGCGACCCGCTCAGAAGATCCGGCGAGAAACTCAGTGGGCTGTGTCTGAGAGTTAATTTACTCGTCGAGCCCTTCGTCGCAAGCGACGGGTTCGACGAGAACGGTGACCGGTGCTTGAAGTACCTAAAAGCACCGTTAGTGGATCGGGAGGATCCGAGATGACGTGTTTTGGGCGACGTCGACTGCTTTCCATTCTATCCGCAGGATCGGGAATGTAGTTACCGGCGGCCACTATGAGAGGGTTCTCGTGTCGTGCCGCTTTATCGAAGTGGGCGAATTGCAATTACGTGACATCTACCTTTAGAAAAACAACCAAATTTAAATTTGTTTTTTATTTTATGTAACGGATAGACATTCGGCATTTTCACAAAGATTAGACATTTAAGGAAACTATAGAAATAAATGAAAAATTATCGAACTTAATCGAATCACAAAGGCCTTGCTTGCTATCGCAATCAAAGCAACTAAATGTATATTTCTCTACTTTTAAGCCATGCAGGCAATTGTGATACATAGTCCACTAATAAAAATAATGATAAACAAGGACGGTAGGTGTAAATAAATTTTTTTTTTTTGACAATGACGTATGAACAATGATGGTAAGTAAGCAAAATATTTTCGTATGTTTACGTGACTGACGGTGGCCAAATTAAGAGAGTGAAGTCAGGCTAAAAGCTAGTTCTAATCATAAGCAATGTGTTTTAACAGTCACCGGTTTCTCGCTAAGATGGCGGAATTATTCATTTTCAAGTTAAGATCAAGTACTCTGAGGACCCTAAGACTGAGAATCTCAAATATCTGTAACATTGTTTTTTCCTAAGACTGTCCAAATTACAATTATATTGTTGTGATTGTTTAACGGTTTTTCCAATTTACTGGTAAACTTTATTCACCCTAATAACCTAATTTGGCCTTTAATGAAAATAAAACTCTGTTACCAATGACCAGTTTTTAATTTTATTAATATAGATAAGGCAACGTGGCAACAGTTAGATAAAGAGTGTAAATTAAAGACTAATAATAAGATTTTACTTGTTGCATATTTTTTGTAAGTTGGAAAGTTGGACCGATCATGCAAATGCGCAGGTTGATTACTTAAAGCGAAAGTGTCATGGGTTCAGATTTAAAATAATTCAAAGCGAGGCCTACCTTTTGGTATCTCAAGTGGTGTCTCAGGTGGTGGCCGCTTAGCATTATGTAAGCTAAATTTAGCATTCGGAATTCGTAACTAACCATATAAAGTGTCCTAATGAATTATTCTTTTGCATTTAATCAACTAAGCGACCTTGTTACATTGACTTTTAGAAACGTGACCAACGGTCATTAACCTTCGCTATCTCTTTCCAGCTCACGATTCAACAGATTAAAACGAAAGAGATTTCATTACAAAACTCATTCAGAGCATTTGCACGTAACTGTTAGCCGTACAACTTTTTTACTATTTCTTTGAGGCCTCTAACTCGTGCTCTTATTGCTACGGTGCGGTGCGCTGGTTAGTCACTAAATTTCAAAATAACTCTCGCATTATTATTTTTTTTATTACACTTCATGTAAAATTTACATTGGCGGACTTAATGCCTAAGGCATTCTCTACCAGTCAACCAAAGGTAGTGCAGAGTAAATAGTGGTAGGTGCAATGAAATTTATATTAAGTTACGATTACATACACAAAATAGTATATATATACGTATATACACAATCACAATCACACATACATACATATATACACACATACATACATATAATAGTTTATACAACATTAAAAGGACTTTATTATCACACTATTAAGATTTTACTTTGAAACTGGATTCCTTAATTGAAATAGAGGACTAAAAACAGAATTTAACAAGGTGTAAATTATAAAGCGACAGTTTACTCGTAAACTTCCACAAGGCTTACAAAGCGTTTCGTGCAAATAATCACGATTTTCATTTTACCGATATTCCGATTGCTTCATTCGATACTTTATCGTAATTACGTGCTACTTTTAACTGGTTCGTATCAAAACTATCACCAGTTATGTCGACCTTTGTCGATAAGAAAGGTCTTGGAACGTCAAGAGCACGTTCTGTTGGAAAAAGCCGAGAAGAGCATTGCGATAGATTAGTGCACGCGCACTGAATCGACGCCACGGAGAAAATTGAAAGGGGGAGCGCGATGCGAAACAATTGACTCAATCAAGCATATCATTTGAAGAACTGTTTCAAAATTGGAAGTGTGACCAAGGTCTGGAGGGTTAACCTATTTCTGTAGAAATGAAACTTTCTTCTTTATTTATATTTGTTGGCGCGACGTGTATCGAGTTTATCTTTCTAGAGACTTTGTATGCATTTCAAAGGTTTTTTAGCATAGTTTTATTCAATTTTATTGATTTGCCAGATCACCCCACATATAAAAGCTGTGAGATGGTACCTACGTTACGCTATGTTCTATGGTGTTTCGCTCATTATTTATTGATAGTAATTACAAGATTTACTAAAGGTGGAACTAATAATATTGATATAAAAGAAAATTTACTAAGGAAATCTCATTTCAACGATCAACTTGACATTTCATATACATCTATGTATGTACTTGAGTTTTCGAAGACAGTAATTTAATAGCAGTTTCCATACCACTTTTAAGATGCGTCGGTGCGTATTCATAAAATCTTTACATATTAAAATATTAAATACTTGATTATGTTCAAACAAATAACTGATTTCAATAAATTTTGTGTCCTATATCTGATAACAATCAAAATTTATAAAAATGTTGATTGCACTGAAATCTGATAAACTTTATTCTCATATCAGTTATTATCTATACTTCTATACTATATATTATTATAAAGGAAGTAGGACATGAAGGTACTTACATGAACTATTTAAAAATCAATAATATTTAAATTAGAAATAATAAAATATAGAAAAAACGGTCACAAATGATTAAAAAATAGCGAAAGTACAAAACTACTGTAATTACAATTACACGAAATCTAGTTGGTCACGGTGCATTACAAACTTACTTTCTAAAACAAATGTAGGCTAGTGTGACTACATCAACTTCTTTCGGTGGCAGGTAAAACATCCAAAGTGCCATTTGTCTTTTGTGACTAATTCTCGTAGTTATCAAAGCGCTATAACTTCCTTCTTCATACTATTATATAGTATATTTCAATTAATTCCAACGATACTTTAAAAGCAATTTCATTAAAATTACCGAAAATGCTTTTCCAGGATTATTTTATAAATATCAGGGATTCTTGAAACGAAAGAAGCAATTTATATTAAGGCCAAACAAATTTCTTATGTTTTTACTATTTGTTGCTTAAATGAGTGAACGAGGTGACAAACCATCCGTTGTTAAGTGATTACCGGTACACAAAAACATCGCAACGTAGCTACCCTAACTCACCGTGAGAGATGAGGTCTAGACACTCAATTGAATTGTATAACGGTCGTCCCGCCCTTTCAAATTTGAAAGCATGACCGTTTCGCGGCAAAAGTTGGCCGCTTATTGGAACTAACCTCCACAGACATATTATATAATACGTAACAAACTGGGCATTATTAACTGAAGTCTTTACCTATCACGTTTTTTTTTCATTGATATTAACAACCAGAATATAATGAATTAGAGTATGCTTTAATGTGCACCAATATTTGGCCCCTCGCGGTCCTAAGATTTTTTATAAAAATGTTGTACCAGGTCCTAGCTATTTTAGTGAATACACGTTGTGGATTTGCGAATAATACTGATATCCAATACGTGTGAACTCTGGACCTTATAGGGTTAAAAAACTTTACAAATGACAAACAGACAAAAATTACTGTTCACCCACACAACTGTCAAACTCTCCACTGAATGTCTTTCCTTTGCCATACTATTTTTTGAAAAAATACATTTAATATTATTTCTTTCGATCTCGAGACTCACTGCCGTTGATTAACTTGCCTCACTGCATGTAATGAATAATATGTTTATACCTAATAAAATATGATTATTTTCTTGTAAATAGTAAAATAATTACCACTAGTCAAAGTTCCCTCCGCAGTCATCACAACAAAATAACACTATTACAACGACGGTGTAATACTTAATAATTATGTAACAATGAACACCTCAAAACAAGTGTAGATGTGGAACACATGTGGAGGGGCATTAATGAAAAATACAAACAAATTGACACCCATTGTTCAAAATGTGTAAGCAATATACTGTATATAGGTACGTTATCTGTAATTTGTTTTATTAGTGAATATCGACTAGCCTTTGTTTTAATTCTCGTTAAGTACATAGAAAACAATCCATTTGATGCCACTCATCAATGAAGAGATTTATGCTATAGTTATTTTTAAAATTTTTATATCACTACAAAGTTTTAGTGTTTAAAGGGATTCAGATCAGAAAGCTTTAATTCTGTTTCATTCCACACCTCCTATTTTGTGTCACATCACTATTTGATCATCCCTATTACTTGAAAAAGCTGCATTAATTCAGTGTTTTAAGAGATCATAATCATCTTTTCTCTATGTTAATTATTATTGTAAAGGGACTTCTTTTAGTATGGGGCATCTATGTGTAATATTGGCATGTTTTTCCTTACTTAATCACTGGTGGCCTCCAAGGGCTATTCCAGTTTCACCGGTTTGGTAGGGGTCCCTAGCAATGTCTATGGAGTTAAAATAATCTCATTTCATTCTTTTTTTATTTCTTCAATAATTTGATATAAAACAAAGCAAAACATCATTCATGATATTTGACAAAGGCTGAGTGAGGGTGGCGGTACTGTTAAATTTATTAATCAGAATAATTTATTATTGCTCTAAAAATTTCTGAAGATAACAATACACTTAATTCTATTGTATTATTTTTGTCAATGTATCCATATCACTGTTATATATGCATAATTGAACTACAGACAAATCACTAATGAACATGTTTAACAAATATCATCTTTTGAATAATTGATTTCTTCATGTTCACTGTTCATTGTCCCTTTATGAAATGAATATGAAACTTTACAAGGTGAAATAAATGTTAATTATTCATTGTGTTGTCATGCTGTTGTACATGGCTATGAAAAACACACATGTATATTTAAGAGATTATCTGAATTTGATTACTATTCCCACTTTATTTTGAGTCTTGCTGATAATAATCAGCAATTACCAGCTTAAGACTAAGGCCCAATTGCAATATTTGTATTCAGTGGTTACTGGAGTGCATGAGAACTGTAACATCTCTCCAACCATCCAGAAGTTGATTTGTCATTTGCATAATATTAACAGCTGACCTACTCTACAAACTGGACCTGAGGTATATGGCAGAAATAGATTGGATACTAATATGCACCTATTGGTTGCCAGTTACTTCACATATGATAAAAAAAACCTCTGCAGGTGTCATTGTTTAGGTGTCACATTATTTCATTACAAATATTATTAGTAAGCGAACACATATTTACATGAAAAATATATTGTAAGTGATTAGAAGTGAAACTGTATTGATATTCACACAATAAATGCAAGGCTCTCTTCATTTATGTTTGTAATAGTGCAAAATAAATATGTTCTATATTTTATTGGGACCGACTAACATTTTCAAACAAAAATAGACTTAAAAGAAAAGGAAGCCAGATCCTGATGTTATTTAGAAATTCAAGGTGGACCCTACAATACAGCAGTGTGCTTAGTGCGAGACTAACAAAGTTACAGTTTAAAATCCAGCTCTTCATGCATTTCTCTTGAAAAAGCAAATGAGATGCAAAGTAAATGAAGCTATTTAAAGAAGATTCATACACAGGTGGAAAGCTGCAAGATACTTAATGTGTTCCCAAAACACTTAAACTTGGCCCTGCCCCTGAAACTGCTGAAGCCCACGGGCGACGGTAACCACTCACCATCAGGTGGGCTGTATGTTCGTCAGCCTACAAGGGCAATAAAAAAAATCTTTTAATCTTACACAATTGTAACTACTTTGGTAATTCTGTACTTCTTGTGTAAATAAAATGTAGATTTATGTTACAATATCTCATGTAAATTGAAATTTGTTGGTTCACCATTACGTTATATATTAAAAAAAAATATTATGGAAGAAAGTTTTGTAAGTGATACAATTGTGTAAACAGATAAATTGCAGCAAGCACACACACACACACAAAACACACGTATCCACACATGCAGCACAAGCACACCAATAGCTGCACTTTGTTTCATTGAATTAATATTTGTATAACTTTATATATTTGCAGATAATCATCTGTTTTCTTTTATGTTGAAGAGTACCTAATAATTTTCTATCATTATGATAACAACCATAAAAAACAATACTTTTAATTATTTTTTATATTTTATGAACTCTGCATATTTTAGTGCTAATGTTGATTATGCTTTCACTAAAACTGTTTATACAAAACTTCTATGTTTTAGTGAAAGCAATGACAAGAAAGTACCTACTTATTTCTTACCATGACATTTCCTAAGGTTAAAGTCCTGCAAAGTCATTGATACAAGCAATTATATAGTAGGCAACATATGTTATGAACCCATAATTATTATTTTCAAATAATATGTTAACCAGCTTATGACACATGGAAGTATAGAATGGTTTACAGTTTAAACTTGTTACGTTTCATCACGAACTAAAACCGCTAACTCTAAAGCGATGCGTCACTCTGGTCACTCGCTACTTCTGTGCAAACAGACCAAAAAAGCACTTTAACAAATAAGTAAAAGCATTCACCTCTAGCATTTATATCGACGTGTTTGAAAAGCAGTGAAGAAATAAAATCTATTCTTACATACGAAATAATTTTACCTTAAGTTCGGAATGTGTGTCAGATAGCCACCGCTTGTCAAAACGACCACGTTCAATAAACAACCTATACGAGAAGCTTTAACTTAAAACAATCAGGAATACGCTCGGATACATCAGTAGAAAGTGCGTCGTGGCAGTATTCGTTGTTAATTACAAGAAAACAGGACTGCAATGTACGTACGCGGTACAGCAACGAAACCACGTGTGAAGGTACCGGTAGCGCGCGATTTCACAATAAAAGTTGCACTTTAAACTTACCGATCGGTTTTGAAAATTCTTGAGCACTTAAGACACTAATGTAACGATCGTTCGACGATCAATTATCCTATGAATTTACAAATAAGTTGTAATTTATGACGCTTCTATAGCAAGGAAGCCAGCCACCATCACTACAAAATCGTAAAAGACATATTGAGCATAGACAACATTATTCAAAAAGTTTTGATAACTTGAAAGCATAGATAATTACGTTAGAACGGTTTTCTTTCGCATGGTCTGTGGAGAACAAGAATAAAAACAGTCCAAGTAGGTAAGTAGTGCCAACTCAAATCCACTTAGCAGGGTGGCGCCACTGTACTACAGATATCTGAATTTTTCAAAACTTTATTTAACAAATTCATTACTATGATCTTCTTAAAATAAGGTACATTTCTAAAACCAAATACGTCAGAAAATGTTTAAAATTGTAAATTGTAATACTGCGAATCAACAATATTGTGATTATCGTGTCTATTATTTGTATATACAGTTTTAACTATAGAACAACATTAAAAGGGATTTTTTTTAACGTAACGCGAAGAGCGAAGTTTTATGACTTATTTTTTGATAATATAGTGTTTTTTTTAGTTGAGATTAAAATGCGTAGTAGTGGTAGATTAGTAGCTGTTCAGCTTTTGCGAAAGCGCAAAATTGTGTGAAAAAGTTACTGGACGTGGCTTTTCGAGTTCTTGCAAAAAGTGCACTACTACGCTCTCAGTAAATAGCCACAATTTTAGAGAGAGAGAGAAGAGAGAGAGAGAATGTACTTTATTGCACATCAAAAATCAATTAACATTAAAAAACAGTCAACAAACAGATATATTTGTACAATAGGCGGTCTTATCGCTAAAAGCGATCTATTTCAGACAACCAATTTATTTTTATTTACAGCAATTCTGAAAAGATAAAAATACAGCAGGTATGTTGCGGTGTACAAAAATTAATACATTATGAAAATACATACATACAATAAATTGATACATACCGTTTACATATAGAAATCACTATATGATTTATATACCAATATACTTACATACATACGTTGTGTAGGTGGTGTATTTAAGTTGTGTGAGTAGAGCATTTACGTTGTAGATGTCTATGGGCTGAAGTAACCACTTAAAACTAGGTAGGCTGTGAGCTCGTCCACCCATCTAAGCAATAAAAAAATACGCATATTAATGATGAACATGTATATAGCATGCATCAGATTGGTAGGCAGCGGCTTGGCTCTGCCCCTGGCATTGCTGAAGTCCATGGGCGACGGTAACCACTCACCATCAGGTGGGCCGTATGCTCGTGTGCCTACAAGGGCAATAAAAATAAAAAATAAAGATTTTGAAATCTTTTGTCCTGAGACGATCACTAATAGGCTTATTACACTTGGCTGAATTCAGACGACTGAATTCAGTCAAGTGTAATAGCATTAAGTAAGTTAGTCTACTGAATTCAGTAGCAAGGATGGTTTCTGACTGACTGAATCATTTAGAAGCCTAATTAGAAACGCATTTAGGAAGGTGTAATCGCATTTAGTTACTGAATGGTTCCATTCAGTCGTCCCATAGTTTTCCGTGCGTAAGGACGTTTTAGTTTGTTTATTGCTTCCGAATAAAAAGTTAATTTCGGTCGCCTTTATTTAATGTGCCAGACATTTATAAATAGCCCGACATGTTTCAGGGATAGTTTTTGTCTTCAGGGGTTGGGACATTGAAGAACTAAATTTTAAATCTTGATACGAATTTCCTGCTGCAAGAAATCTTAATGTTACAACCAATCTTTCTTTTAGACTTATACTATCGTAGGATTAGATATGTAATAGTTATTTAATAGATATATAATAGACTATCGTAGGATATTATCCTGCTTTTGAATAAACGGTGTCACAAGGTTTAATATTAGGTCAAACGAGATCGAATCCATTTACAGATATTTTTTTAAGTCTGCTGGTTCTAAATCACTCATAATGTTCATATTTGCTAACATTCCGCACAGCAAGAATATGAAACAAAAAACAAAATAAAACAAAAAATTTGTTGTTGTCTAGACAATACTGGGGCCATCCTTTTACGCACACGACACGTCTTACTTCGTCGTGTTTAAACTGACAATTGATTCAGTAACTGAATTTAGAACAGTGTAATCAGAAGCTTCTAAATTTGCTTCTGAATTCAGTCGACTAAATTCAGCCAAGTGTAATAAGCCTTTAACAAAGAGCTGTAGAAGATCACCAAGCAGACACCAATAGAGAAGGAGATCCTTACGCGGAAGTGGCATTGGATTGGTCACTTATTGAGAAAGCCCGATACCCACCTATCCAAGAGAGCACTGACCTGGAAAGTGTCTGGCAAAAGGAAGAAAGGCCGTCCCAGAACAACTTGGCGTCGCTCGGTGGATCAGGAGCTAGGGATTAAATGCGTATTTGAGGTGGTTATTAACTGTTTGGTGTCTATGTAAGTGTCCAAATGTGAGAAAATGAAATAAAGCCGCTCAACGTAGCTTCTCGGGATCTTTCAAAAAGTCAATTGAGAAAGTTTCTGTAAATAACCGCCATTTTACTGAGAGTATATTTTATCCCATATCATCTCATCTTATTTTATTTCGCTTTCATTTCATGCTTTGTTTCATATTAATCAACTTCATTTCATTTCATAATATCGACGCTTGAAAGGCAAACGTGACTAAGCGACAATGCGT
Organism: Bombyx mandarina; assembly: GCF_003987935.1. Next base: position 3,362,323 of record NW_021011476.1, on the reverse strand, counting down.
GAACTTTACAGTAGACTAATTTAAAGTTGAAATACCTGAAAACAAAATTTATTTTAATGAATCTAGCTGTAGTAGAGTCTAGCTAGTAGCTGTAGGATTGAAATGATTTTAATAGACCTAGAAATATATTTTGTTTGCACATCGAATATGATTATTGCCTATCATTTATGTACAAAGCAGTTATAGTCGCTTAGTCATGTTTGCCTTTCAAGCGTCGATATCATTTTATATAAACAAAGTTTTCATTAAAATTAAAATAATACCTAAAGGTCTTCGTTACCAGGTCATAAAATTTCTTACAAAAAAAACCATCAACATTCTAGGACCTAGGACCAGGTGAATGAAGTTAGCCCCTCAAAAAAAATTTTTTTTCCTATTTTATACTTATTTTCTATTAATTCGTTTGTTCATCATTTGTTCATGATTGTTCACTGTTAATAATTGTTTGTTCTGCATTTATTTATTTAAAAAAAATATTTAAAAATATACCTACAAGTTAGCCCCTCTAATGCAATTTTTTATATTTTTTCATCCTTAATGACTCGTAAATATTTATTTTCGATTGTTCTTATATAAAACACGTTTGTCCTCTTTCGAAATTACTCGTTTTTTGTTTAATTTACTATTTTTATTAGTTGAATAAATGTATGCAAAATATGTGTACTGCGCATGCGTCAACTATAATGCCTAAACTTTCTACGCGGTTTTAATCGTGAAAAAAAAAAACAAATATAAATCCTGAAGGAGCAATTAATTGGTACACAGTTTAATTAAAAAAATTTAAAAATAAATAAATGAAATAATGTGCATTGGCGTTAAGTTAGACCAAATACATTTTTTCCATCCTCTTACCTATCGTATTAAAATGTTATTTTACTAATGTTAGGAATATAATTTCGACTGTGTAAAAAAGTTATTATAATGTATACCTATATTATCTCTTGAAAGATAAATAATGAACATATTTACTTATTTGTTTATATTACCTATGTGAACTCCCTATCTTTTTTATACCTTCATAACGATAAGTAGGAGGATGGAAAAAATGTATTTGGTCTAACTTAACGCCAATGCACATTATTTCATTTATTTATTTTTTAATTTTTTTAATTAAACTGTATACCAATTAATTGCTCCTTCAGGATTTATATTTGTTTTTTTTTTCACGATTAAAACCGCGTAGAAAGTTTAGGCATTATAGTTGACGCATGCGCAGTACACATATTTTGCATACATTTATTCAACTAATAAAAATAGTAAATTAAACAAAAAACGAGTAATTTCGAAAGAGAACAAACGTGTTTTATATAAGAACAATCGAAAATGAATATTTACGAGTCATTAAGGATGAAAAGATATAAAAAATTGCATTAGAGGGGCTAACTTGTAGGTATATTTTTAAATATATTTTTTAAATAAATAAATGCAGAACAAACAATTATTAACAGTGAACAATCATGAACAAATGATGAACAAACGAATTAATAGAAAATATGTATAAAACAGGAAAAAAAATTTTTTTTGAGGGGCTAACTTCATTCACCTCCTAGGACCACTGAAGTAGGAAAAGGTCTATGCATAGATTATACACTTAAGGTCTATGCCTAGGACCTAGAACTGACTTTATGTTAAGTGTATAATCTATGGACTTGATTTTATGAATTTTTATGTAAATAGTAACAAAACGTCTCACAACTCTTTTAAATTAATTAAATAAATATAAAACATGTCCGCCGAGAAAAGAACGGCCGATGACGAAAAAGCTGCTGGAGAATGTGACGGTGATGATCCAGAAAACTGGATTGGACCAATGCCTTCAGAGGCGGTAAAACCCAAACCAAAAAAACGAAAAGGTGTTCTTTTTTTACTAAACAAACTTTAAAATTAAGTGCTAAGTATCTTTAATTGACGAAAATAATTCTGTAGAACCTAAAAGAAAAAACAATTTTGATAAAATTATGGTTTACGATACTTTAATTTTAATCTTACATTTAAAGCGTTAGTTGTGGTTCACGGTTCACCTGCTATTAAGCGGTTACTCATGTTCCAAATTTAATGAGTGAAACTATAGACCGAACTAGTGTAGAAATTTTAAAGTTTTTGTTTTTAAACTTTCTTTCCTTTGTTGGCAAAGACTCGTAGTATCTCCAGTCTTTTTAATATACATCTAGTATTTAAATATTCACTAACATGACCTTATATTTTCAGTATTAGAATTTGAAACACTATACCTGGAGAATTTGCCTTCATCAGAAACATATGAGAGAAGTTTCATGCACAGGGATATTGTTACACACGTACTTGTCACAAAAACTGATTTTGTGGTAACAGCAAGTCAGGATGGTCATTTGAAATTTTGGAAGAAACAAGTAAGTATATTTCCTTTATGTTAGTTGGACAAAATGGTTGTTCTGATGCTAGGATAATTCCAGCACTGGATAAATTATACCAATGTTTTATAACAATTCTCTTTCCCTACTTCTTCCTCAGTGCTGTACCTTAATCTTCGAAGTTATTTGTTATAAATATAGACTTTTATTTATAACATTTAGCATCAGGTNAAATTTTGGAAGAAACAAGTAAGTATATTTCCTTTATGTTAGTTGGACAAAATGGTTGTTCTGATGCTAGGATAATTCCAGCACTGGATAAATTATACCAATGTTTTATAACAATTCTCTTTCCCTACTTCTTCCTCAGTGCTGTACCTTAATCTTCGAAGTTATTTGTTATAAATATAGACTTTTATTTATAACATTTAGCATCAGGTCTGGGATATGTGTACTTGCATTGATTGAATTACACTGGGAACTTAATTATGTTGTGCACACCATGTATGTTATTTATAGGTACACATTACATCCTGTACATACCGTACAACAATTGTAGTTTTTGATATATTTTATTATGTACTGTATACTTTTGATATTAAACAATAAATCTAATGGTTTCATTAATATCTTTTACTTGAATATTTCCAGGAAGAAGGTATAGAATTCGTAAAGCACTTCAGATGTCACTTAGCACCAATCTCCCATGTCGCAGCAAACAGCACCGGTACTTTACTCTGCACTGCATCACCAGAGAAGACAATAAAGGTGTTTGATGTTGTTAACTTTGGTTAGTATTGAGATGTCCAGTGGCCACGGATTGTCGAAAAATTCAGTTCTGTTAATATTCTGCAAATTCTGAACTATTACTGCCACAGTATTCGTGTCCCTGTTTTCAAGAATTAGTCATTTGTATTTTCATTAATTAAAACTATTGTAGTGCTCATCACACTAGAATCCAGAGTAAATGTAAAGAGAAATTTAAAGTTAACATTTAAATAATTTCTAAATAATAGGGGCTAAAGTATGAAATTGCTGTTTTATTGTAATAAGTACTTCGAATTGACATAGAAACTTCATGGTTTGAGATTTTTCAGTGAAACTTTTTTGAAATGGTACCTGTTTCAGTGAAACTTTTTTGAAATGGTACCTGTGAGGTTCTTCTTTTAAAAAATGTGCAACATTCGATTATAGACTTCAAGTTGTTTTTTTTTTATTCAGCTTAGACAAGAAAGATAGATACTTCGAAAATTCGAGTGATTTTTTAATACGAGCTCTGACGTGGAACTAACGCTGCAGAAAGCTCTCAATATCAATGTTGCGTTTGGAGAGGGGACTGCTAATGAACGCACCGTGCGATTTTGGCTTAAACGCTTTCGTCATTGAAATTTTAGTTTGAAGAATGAACCACGTGGAAGACCGCCCACACCTGTGAATAACAATGAATTGAAAGATATGGTGGAAGCCAATCCGAGACAAACTACCCAGGAATTAGCGGCATGGCTTAACATTACCTTACCAACAATATTAACTCATTTGCGTCAAATCAATAAAATAAAAAAAAAATTAAAAATGGGTGCCTCATGATTTGACTGATCTGCAGAAAGAAACGCATGTTGAAACTTGTGTTGCCTTGTCGAATCGATACAGAAATCAAGGAATATTATATAATACAATGGATTCTTTACGATAACCGTAAGCGAAAAATGCAATAAATGACCCCAGTGCAACCGCCACAACAGTGTCCTAAAGCAAAGCTACTAATAAAAAGGTAACGGTAACTGTTGGTGGTCTCAGCATGGTGTTATACACTATAGCTTTCTCCGATTTGGTCAAGCAATAATAGCAGATGTCTACTGTGCCGAACTCCGAACAATGAAAGCAAAACTTGCAGTGAAATAGCCCCGACTCATGCATCGATTTTCACCATTATTGCTCCATGATACTGCGAGACCTCATACAGCACGAAAAACCGTTTTAACTCTACAGCAAATGCAATTAGAAACCATTCACTCACCCTCAGTATTCGCCAGACCTAGCCCCAACGGACTAGCATTTTTTTCGTGATTTCGACAATTTTCTACTTGATAAAAAGTTTTCTTCCCAGGAGGCAGTACAAAATGCTTTCACACAGTTTGTAGAATCTAGATCACCAGAGTTCTATCCTATCGCAAAGGCATAAATGACCTTCCTATTAGATGGCAGCAATGTATTCATAATTAAATAAAAAAATAATTATGTTAAATAAATTAAAAAAACGAGTTTAAATTTTTCTGTACAAATCGGCAATTTCATACTTTAACCCCTAATACTATAGTTTTATTATTAATATATTTTTTTCACCTGGTTTTAAGTCGTTACCAGTGCCCATAGTCATAAATGTAAATATAAATGCCAATGTAAACGTCGCCACCCACCTTGAGGCATGAGTTGTATTTTCCTTGGGCCCGCAGTCTGCTCCCAACACCTTGCAGATGCAAATAGGCAGCATATTTTATATATTTTTACTGTTTGTGTGTGTATTATGGTGTATATTTTTTGACAAATCTCTAATGTTGTTCTTTTACATTTCAGATATGATTAACATGATCTCAATAGATTTTGAGCCATATCGAGTGGAGTGGGTGCATTCCGCTGGTGACCCCATCTCAGCTTTAGCTGTGTGAGTGTTTATTATGATAGGCAATTATTATAACACCAGCAATGTGATATGAGGCATGAGGTTTTATTGGAAAACTAATTATTTCTTCAATAAAACAAATAAAATAAAAGAGCACACATTGCAGCACATGGCGTGGCTTTTTAACAAGTCGCTTATATTTACAACACGTGGCACATGTTGCGTAGGTATGCAACATGTGGCGTTGCTTTTCAACATGTTGCGTAGGTTTGCCACACGAGGCGTAGACTTGCAACACATGATGTTGCTTTTCAACAAGTTGCAACGACTCTTTAGTCCGTATATATTGCATAAATACTACTGCCCTTCAAACATTAAGCCGTCATAGTCTCAATTGTATAACTGGTATAAGGACTGTTCCACCCTTCAAAGTGAAACACATCAAGTGCTTCAAGACAAATAGGCACAATGGCGGTAACAACTCATGCAGACTGCATATGCACCACCCTTGGTTAATTAGTATAGAATGCCATAGGCATTATGTTAGCACTGATCAATAAAGTGCAAATTCTGGTTAAACTTTGCAGTGAGTTATCATAATACTTAGAGAACCCCCTTGCTCATTTTTTCTATTGAATCCTTTAGACGCCTTTTGCGAAACTCAGAAGATAATATGATGGAGTGATGACGATCTTTTAAATTTCAAACATCTTCAAAATTCAATTATATCGTACACGGAAACCTTAGAATTTTAATAAAACACCATAGTGAGTCACGTAATTCCTTTTTATGATATAATTGTGTTTTTGAAGTGAAAACTTCTTTAGAATCGTTGTGATTTCAAACCGGATGCAACGGAAAAAACGACAGGTAAGAGACACAAATACAAAAGAATGAGACAGAAATATACATACTATTTTTAATACAGCGCCATCTGTGAGATTTTTTAATACTAACGTGTGTATGAAAGCTCTTGTAGTGAATTTTAATTTAGGATTATATGTGAAATTAAAATATCAATTCACAGAGGGCGCTACCTTACAATTATTTACTAATGACAAAATTTTACATATACTTAAGACGTTTAGGATAATTGTACATATTTGAATTTTGGAAGGTTTCACTTCTACCACGTGTGAATTGCACACATGTTTTTTGTTTCATCTCCCATCTCGCTTACTCACCAGCTCGGACAGAAACACAAATAAGATTCACGTGTACGACGGCACGCAAGCTTCGGGCACACCGCTGCACACCTTCGAGACTNACAAAATTTTACATATACTTAAGACGTTTAGGATAATTGTACATATTTGAATTTTGGAAGGTTTCACTTCTACCACGTGTGAATTGCACACATGTTTTTTGTTTCATCTCCCATCTCGCTTACTCACCAGCTCGGACAGAAACACAAATAAGATTCACGTGTACGACGGCACGCAAGCTTCGGGCACACCGCTGCACACGTTCGAGACTCTGCACCAGACCGCGGTAGCAGTCATCAAGTACAACCCGGTCTTCGAAACTGCTGTCTCCGTCGATAAGGTACCTTAGGTTCTTTTTTTTGTATTGCTTAGATGGGTGGTCGAGCTCACAGCCCACCTGGTGTTAAGTGGTTACCGGAGCCCATAGATATAAGTTCTAAGGTCTCAAGTATAGTTACAACGGCTGCCCCACCCTTCAAACCGAAACGCATTACTGCTTCACGGCAGAACTAGGCAGGGTGGTGGTACCTACCCGTGCGAACTCACAACATTTTTAAAGTCATCATGACTAGATGTATAAGATAATATTAGGATAAGTAATTGTATTGAACTATGCAGTTGCATGTAGAAATAAACGTACATATTATATTATATGCACGAATGAAATTCAAATGGCCAGTTTTGTAAAAGCAACTTCATAGGTTTCAACCTATTATTACTATTTCATTACATATTATTTTATGTGAGTTTGTTTGAATAAAGTTCTTGAACACTAAACATACCATAACGGATCAAATGACCCATTTTGAACTTTTGCATTAAAAATTCACATATCATCTTATTGCTTCTGCACATTTGACTTCATGACTTTTTCTTACAAATTAATCTACAGTTATTATACTTTTTTTGTTGTTATGTTTTGTTTATTTTGAGTAATACTTGTCATATACCATTATCTACCCGCTATGGTAGATACAGGTCCCAGTAAGTGTAGGTATGGTCAGTTTACACGTCATTTCGGATCCTCCCGATCCACTAATGGTGCTTTTAGGTACCTCAAGCACCGGTCATCGTTCTTGTCGAACCCGTCGCTTGCGACTAAGGGCTCGACGAGTAAATTAACCCACAGACACAGCCCACTGAGTTTCTCGCCGGATCTTCTCAGTGGGTTGCGTTTTCGATCCGGTGGTAGATTCTGCGAAGCACGGCTCTTGCTAGGGTTCGTGTTAGCAACGTCATCAGGTTTGAGCCCCGTGAGCTCACCTACTAGTTAAGGTTACGCTGATATAGCCTCTCAAGGTTATAAGCTTAGGTAGGAAAAAAAAATATCAGTGTTAAACTTTAATAAGTCATGCACTGAAAGAAAGTGATGAAAATGAGCTGTTTTTCTGCAGGCTGGCATAGTCGAGTACTGGACGGGTCCGAAGCACGAATACAATTTCCCCAAGACGGTGAGGTTTCAGTCGAAGCTCGACACGGACCTGTACGACTTCGTGAAGAACAAGACTTGTCCGACGGCGCTGGACTTCTCGCCGGACGGCAGAAAGATGGCCTCGATAAGCCTCGACAGGAAGGTAAGTTTAATTCGTAAACTGGTAAACGACCGTAATTTGGGTGATAGATGTCAGATTCATAAAAATCGACACGAGGATATGGAGATGATAATTTTTGTAATTGTGTCACTTAAACGCTTGAAGAGTTCTTAATTTTAATGAAATTGGCGTTCTGTACGGGAGGAATATGAAGTCAATTTTTGAAGTGAAACTCCTTTAGAATTGTTGTGATTTCAAACTCGATGAAACGAAATGAAACGAAACGAAAAAATAAGTGTGCCGCGATTGGCTTGCCGAAGCGGCTCCGAGCGGCGCCGACAAATCACGAAGCGCTCCACGCGGTCTCGCGTCCCCGACTTGTTCAGTGTGTTTTTGACGTCCGTGCACGCTGTTGTGGCTTTTTTTTTGTTTGTTATCAAGATGTCGCTGCACGTAAATTCAACAATTCCTGAATCGCGGTGACGAAATTTTACACAGTTGATAGACGTTCTCGTATTTCTCTTACTAAATTATACTTATCTGGCGTAGGGTTACCGTGATTATGCAGGCGGTTCCCCCAGGGTAGGGCTCCATTGCACTGCGGAGTAGTTGACCCTTGCGATTATTAAAGTTATACTTCTTTAGGCGCGTTATCAAAAATTTATGAGAGTGAAATTTTACGATGCGCGCGCACCGTGACACAAAATTAACAGAATGAAGTTGCCCACTAAATCGCTCATTACAATACGACCGACGTAACTTGGCGAGTCTGAATATAGCCGAACCGTACCGAGAATTACCGAATTTATACGATGTCAAGAAAAGGGATGTCCAATATGCGTGTTTGAGGATGTTGTTTAATCGATTTTCTTTCAAATTGATTAAAATAAACAAAAAAATGAAATAAACTTAATAAAAATAAAGTATAACTTCTTACGCGCGTACATATGTACACGCACCCTTTTTTTTTGTTAAATATATTTAATTTATCAAACAATGCTAAGAATACCGCATTACATAAATTAAGCAACAAGATCATACAAATGGACCTAAATATTCCCACAGTGAAAGAGGAAATAGTAGCTTACAGCAAAAAATACCAAGCCAGGTTATCGACGCACGTCGCACGTCGGACCTAGGAGGCACAGGAGCAGTGCAGTTTACTAGATTAAGGAGGCACAGTATACCTAGCTTACAGAATAGAAATTAAATCTTACAATAAAAGATGATGATGTCACTGGATATCTCATTCTGTTAATATCACTATTAAGATTATAAACAGCCAAAGGAATAGCTCAGTGTTAACTAAAACAGATCGCTACGAGACATTAAAACAAAAGAGAAAAAAAAAAAACAAAATGTGTGCAATTCACACGTGGTAGAAGTGAAACCTTCCAAAATTAAAATACAATTATCCTAAACGTCTTAAGTATATGTAAAATTTTGTCATTAGTAAATAATTGTAAGGTAGCGCCCTCTGTGAATTGATATTTTAATTTCACGTATAATCCTAAATTAAAATTCACTACAAGAGCTTTCATACACACGTTAGTATTAAAAAATCTCACAGATGGCGCTGTATTAAATAGTATGTATATTTCTGTCTCATTCTTTGCTGGCTTCATCTTACACATTTTTGTATTTGTGTCTCTTACCTGTCGTTTTTTCCGTTGCATCCGGTTTGAAATCACAACGATTCTAAAGAAGTTTTCACTTCAAAAAATAATCAAAGTATGCACCGTTGTTATCTATGCACTTTTGCCATCTCACAGGTAGTTAATTGATCCCTCGCTTGAAGAGTTCCACATTATATTTTCTCAGGTGCGAGTGTTCCACTTCCTGACCGGCAAACTGCACAAGGTGATCGACGAGAGCCTGCAGCGGTTCCAGGAGTTGCAGCATCAGACGCAGCAGCTACCCAACATGGAGTTCGGGAGGAGGTATCGCACTTACTATTTTGCTTGCGGATCTTAAGTTACAATGTGATTTGTTTTTTTTTATTACTACATCATGGCAGCCTCACTCGAAAATGTCGAATTGGAAAAATAAATAAAAAATAAGTCGCAGCCACGGCGCGATAAAGATAAAACGTATAGGGTATATATTTACATTTACTGGTGGTAGGACCTCTTGTGAGTCCGCACGGGTAGGTACCACCGCCCTACCTATTTCGGCCGTGAAGCAGTAATGCGTTTCGGTTTGAAGGGCGGGGCAGCCGTTGTGACTATACTGAGACCTTAGAACTATATCTCAAGGTGGGTGGTGCTTTTACTTCGTAGATTTTTTTTATTGCCCTTGTAGGCAGACGAGCATACGGCCCACCTGATGGTGAGTGGTTACCGTCGCCTATGGACTGCAGCAATGCCAGGGGCAGAGCCAAGCCGCTGCCTACTAGATGTGTATGGGCTCCGGTAACCAGTCGCGTGTTCCCAGGATGGCGACGGAGCGCGACCTGGAGAAGTCTGAGTGCGTGTCGCTGGGCAACGTGGCGTTCGACTGCAGCGGCCACTTCGTGCTGTACGGCACGCTGCTGGGCGCCAAGCTCGTCAACCTGGCCACCAACCGCTGCGCCGCCACCTTCGCCAGGACGGAGAACCTCAGGCCGCTGCACCTCGCACTCTTCCAGGTGACAGCGCCGTAGTCCCTCGTAATTGTACCTGAAGATAATAAGTCAGCTAAGAATGTCCTGCAAATGTAGCTATTGTGACATACAGATCCTTCTGGCTCTTGTTGAGGAGCAAGGTTAGAAGCTACTGCCAACCAGCAGTTGTGGCGAACACAACTACCTCTTGACAACTAAAAAAATATTATTATCCGCCGCCGTAAATGCAGCCACCCACCTTGAGATATGAGTTCTAAGGTCTCAGTATAGTTATAACGGCTGCCCCACCCTTGTGCGGACTCACCAGAGGCCCTACCACTAGTATTGTACCTACTGTCTACCACTATTGTAGACACTATGGACGAATTCACGTGTAACGAGTCTCCGATATATCGACTTTCGCTCTCAACGAAGAAATATCCGGAACTCATTAAAACCAAAAGCATTAGTAAGAACCCGTTCAATGTCAGTATTGTTAATGTAGATAACCGCGCAACTTGAAAACAATACATAACTTTTTACTGGTGGTAGGACTTCTTGTGAGTCCGCGCGGGGAGGTACCACCACCCCGCATATTTTTGCCGTGAAGCAGTAATGCGTTTCGCTTTGAAGGGTGGGGCAGCCGTTGTAACTATACTGAGACCTTAGAACTTATATCTCAAGAAGGGTGGCGTATTTACGTTGTAGATGTCTATGGGCTCCAGTAACCACTTAACACTAGGTGGGCTGTGAGCTCGTCCACACAACTAAGCAATAAAAAAAGCATAACTATTGTTAGAGTATCACTCGGACCTGCCCAAGGCTGCTTGCTGGGATGCAGCCCCGCGTGGGCCTAGGCTGATACCGGAGCACCGCGCCTCTATCGCGGAGGACTCCGGCGCTTAAACAATACAATGAAGTAAAGCGAACGTTTCTTTTTTTTCCTACCTAAACTGATAGCCTTGAGAGGCTAGATTAGCGTAACCTTAACTAGTAGGTGAGCTCGCGGGACTCAAACCTGACGACGTTGCTAACACGAACCCTAGCAAGAGCCGTGCTTCGCAGAATCTACCACCGGATCGGAAACGCGACCCACTAAGAAGATCCGGCGAGAAACTCAGTGGGCTGAGTTTGTGGGTTAATTTACTCGTCAAACCGATGACCGTCGACCGTCGAACGATGACCGGTGAACGTTTCTCCGCAGGGCCGCCTCAACCAGCCCAAGGTGGCGTCGACCCTCGAGATGGAGGGCTCCGAGAACCCCGCGCTGCTGACCGTGAAGACGGACCCCACGCTGTTCTGCACGGCCTACAAGAAGAACAGGTTCTATCTGTTCTCCAAGCGCAGCCCCGACGACGTCAAGGGCCCGGACAACGACAGAGACATCTTCAACGAGAAGCCGTCCAAGGAGGATATCATCTCCGCCACCGAGGGGCAAGGTGAGAACTGAACGTCTTACAGCAGTAGATACTTCTGTGGACTCGAGCAAAATCGGTTCCTACCACGTCCGAAAGTATTTACTTATATACATGAATATCATAATTATTTTTAATTTGTACATAAATGACTGAGAACTTAATGAAAATACACAAAAGATAGACCACGATATTGATATATAAGTCGTCGTGGCCTAAAGGATAAGACGTCCGGTGCGTTCGTATCGAGCGATGCGCCGGTGTTCGAATCCCGCAGGCGGGTACCAATTTTTCTAACGAAATACGTACCCAACAAATGTTCACGATTGACTTCTACGGTGAAGGAATAACACCGTGTAATAAAAATCAAACCCACAAAATTATAAGTTGCGTAGTTACTGGTGGTAGGACCTCTTGTGAGTCCGCGCGGGTGGGTACCATCACCTTGCCTATTTTTGCCGTGAACCAGTAATGCCTTTCGGTTTGAAGGACGGGGCAGCCGTTGTAACTATACTGAGACCTTACAACTTATATCTCAACGTGGGTGCCGTATTTACGTTGTAGATGTCTATGGGCTCCAGTAACCACTTAACACCAGGTGGGCTGTGAGCTCGTCAACACATCTAAGCAATAAAAAAAAAAAACCTACATTTTGAGATCGGTTATAGCAAAAAAAATATGTATATCAGTTAGTGACGGACATAATCTATAGTAATATATAACATTACACTGGTTTTTACGGATGTTCCGTTACAACTACTGAATCATGCATCCGATTGACTTGAAAATTGCCCATGTAGAAAATACAACGGCTGCCCCACCCTTCAAACCGAAACGCATTACTGCTTCATGGCAGAAATAGGCAGGGCGGTGGTACCTACCCGCGCGGACTCACAAGAGGTCCTACCACCAGTAATCCGGTTCGGCTGATATAAGCGCCTTATAAATCGTGTCTATTGCAGGAGTCCAGCGGATCTACGAGCAGGCGGTCATACACACGACGCTGGGCGACATCCACGTGCGGATCTTCGGGAAGGACGTCCCGAAGACGGCCGAGAACTTCTGCGTCCACGCCAGGAACGGCTACTACAACGGACACATCTTCCACCGGGTCATCAAGGGCTTCATGGTGCAGACCGGGGACCCCACAGGTGAGGGCGCCCGCCCCCAAAACCACGTCCAGATGCAGTGAAACTATCACTGTCGGCACCCACGTTGAGACGTTTTTTTTTAGTTTTTTTATTGCTTAGATGGATGGACGAGCTCACAGCCCACATGGTATTAAGTGGTTACTAGAGCCCATAGACATCTACAACGTAAATGCGCCATCCACCTTGAGATATAAGTTCTAAGGTCTCAAGTATAGTTAACGGCAGAAACAGGCAGCGCGGTGGTACCCACCCGCGCGGACTCACACGAGGTCCTACCAGCAGTAACAGTGCTAGTATGAGTATAGACGAGGGGTTGGTCCGCAGGCACGGGCACGGGCGGGGAGAGCATCTGGGGCGGCGAGTTCGCGGACGAGTTCCGCGCGCACCTCAAGCACGACCGGCCCTACACGCTCAGCATGGCCAACGCCGGGCCCGACACCAACGGCAGCCAGTTCTTCATCACGCTGGCGCCCACGGTACGTGCCTCAAAACATTATTACCGCCCCTGTTCAGACTGTTAGTGTTACTTTTACCTTTTTATTTACGAACTAACGGCCCGCCCTCGCTTCGCGGAAACCTTAAATTTTATTATTGATAGCCGAGTCCCACGATGTTACCCGCGGTTATTGTCGTCCCGCGGGACGAAGCTAGTCTAAAAAAGTTACTCTTTATATCATCAACTACCTATCAGTGAAAGTCTCGTCAAAATCGGTCCAGCCGTTCTAGAGATTAGCCGGAACAAACAGACAGACACAAAAATTGTAAAAAAAAATATTTTAGTGTATGTACCGTATATATATTGATATATTTGATATGCATGTAGTAAAAAGCGGTTATTTCAATATTACAAACAGACATTTCAATTTTATTTATATGTATAGATTAAAATAAGACTTGACCTAAAAAGGTCTTAGTTACCAGGTTATAAAAAATCTATACATAAGCGAGAGCGGGTCGCTAGTAAGCTCTAAGGTCTCCAGTATAGTCCAGTAAAGATTGTTTTAGTAGTTACAACATAGAGTTTATTTTTATTTTTACTTTTTATTGCTTTGATGGGTGGACGAGCTCACAGCCCACCTGATCTTAAGTGGTTACTGGAGCCTATAGACATTTACAACATACATGCACACCTTAAGATATAAGTTCAAAGTTCTCAGTATAGTTACAACGGCTGCCCCCGCCCTTCAAGCCGAAACGCATTACTGCTTCACGGTAGAAATAGGCAGAATGGTGGTGCCTACCCGTGCGGACTCACAAGAGGTCCCACCACCAGTAATAACAGTTCGAATTGAAGTAGAGACGTGCGTCGGTTCGCAGCCGTGGCTGGACAACAAGCACACGGTGTTCGGTCGCGTGACGCGCGGCATGGAGGTCGTGCAGAACATCGGCGCCGCCAAGACCAACCCCAAGACCGACAAGCCCTACGACGACATCAGGATCCTGTCGCTCTCCGTCAAGTGATGAGGAGAATAAACTGTTTAAAAACAAAACAAACGTCACTTTATTTATGACCTTTTGTTTTTTATTTATTATTGAAAGATTACTGGTGGCCCGATGGCCTCTCCAGTTTCACCAGGACAGGTGGGCGAGCAAGGGCTCAGCCAGGAGGGAATCACCTTTTGTGTGCTCTAGTCAAGTAGACGAGCTCACGGCCCTTTTTTTTTCTTTCCTTCCTATGCTGATAGCCTTGAGAGGCTATAACAGCTTCTCCTTGACGTGTAGGTGAGCTCACGGGGCTCAAACCGAGAGTGTTGCTAACGCTGGCCTTAGTAAGAGCTGTGCTTCGCAGAATCTACCACCGGATACGGCCCATCTGATGTTAAATGGTCGTCGAAGCCATAGACATCAACTAGGTCAATACCGCCGCCCATGTTTCTATTATTTTATTTATTGCATAAATGGGTGGACGAGCTCACAGACCACATGGTGTTAAGTGGTTACCAGACCCTATAGATATCTGCAACATAAATGCCGCCACTCACTAAGGAGTTCTAAGGTCTCAGTATAGTTACAACGGCTGTCCACCCTTCAAACCGAAACGCATTACTTCTTCATGGCTGAAATAGTGGTGGTACCTACCCGTGCGAACTCAAATGATGTCCTTTCACGAGTGAAAATTTAGAAAAATTTGTACTTTCCTGCGGGATTCTAACCCCGGCGCGGTCGCATTACTCGATACAGATTAACATCTCAAATACTTCTACTGCGAGAAACGTCTCATCCCAAAAGAAAAAAATGAAATTATTTCTATATTTAAACTAACATATAATAAAATCAATCTGGGGCGTAGTGGGTCGCTAATGGGGTCGCTCAGTTCGTTGATTTGTTTTTCAATTTTTCCAGTAGATCTAATTTATAAAAGATAGTGTACATATTTTATGATTATTGCAAATTCTTGAATTTATTACTGTGGTTTTTATTTTTATTTTTAAATGTATTGAATTAATTAATGTACTTAATGACAAAGTACGTAATAGTAGATTTTTTATAACAATAAGTAAAAATAGAACAGTAACATTTTTGAATTTTTGAATAAACTCAACGTAAAATCGAATTTTGAACTATGGGTACTTGTGGCTTAACTTCGGTTCGCTTCGGTATATTCCTTAACGTATGGGCGGCCTAACCACATCCGTCTTCCGGTACGCGGTCTCCATTCTGCAACTATTTGACTCCAGCGGCAATCTGTGACAATTAGTACGATAAACGCATGTAAAAGGAAGACAAATGTCGTAATTAATGAAAAAACCGTTCTTTAACTCTCTTTATATTACCAATAATTAAATATTCGAGCCCGTCTAAAACTCATAATCATGACATCTATTGTTAAGTAGCGGAACTAGGTTGACTTTTGAATGCTAGATGGCGGTGGCAGTACTATAAGTACAATCGAATTTAAAAGAGCAACCTGTGCACATTCATAATTCAGTCATAAATTAATTATTATCATCTAGATCTTATGTATATACTGTATGTTTACTTCTAGTAGTATATAAAAGATAGTTTGGTACTAAGTAGGAGCAGCAGGTAAGTGCTTAAAATGTACGGTATAATGCCTGTCTTCAAAGAAGTGTTTCCGAAGATTGTGTTTAAAAAAGACACAAATTACAAATTATTACGAGCGACTGACATTTAAAAAATTTACATAAAATTCCCTTTCCTTTAAAGTTGATTAAAAAATACACATAAAGGAATCCGGAACAACTACATGAAAATTTGAAATGCAAACTTTATCATCAAACTTTCAATGAGGAAAAGTTTTAGTTAAAAATATAAGATGTGTATATAAAAAAAAAAAACTACTTCTCAAAGAACTATTAAGTCTTATTACATTACGACTGTAAGTGCTAGAACGCCATGATTAACAATATAAATAAGATTAATAAGACAAAATGAATGGTAATGCGATCGTCTCAATTTCCTATCTTATAACAAAACTAGAGACAGTAGGTAGTTTCTAGAAAAATCGTAAACGATTTTGAATAAATAATAATAATCTATTACGTTCTGACGTTGACCTGTTATAGTACATTTATTATGTATTATTCGTAATTATACCGCTCGCACCGCACGTTGGTACCGCAATAATGTTATTTCTGCCACGAATCTCAAACATAATGCACCCATTTTATGTACTTGGTATTATTAATATAAATGGCCACCACGGAGTCATTGATAACGGTTGGAAACTAAGTGATTCCTATGCAATTAAACTTCGACCTCACGTCCATTGTAACGAACACGTTAAGAAGGCGTGCATCTATAAAAAGGTGTATGTCGGCGTTAAACCAGGGTTTTCACACCAAGTTCTTTTACAATGAAAATACAATACAATTCTATAAAACTTTAACACTACTTGTTTATTAGAAAAAACCACGCCTAGTCTTTACACAATTACCCATTTTGTGAAGGTTATAGCAACTACAACTTCTTTTATACAAACAAATGTAATTACTGCGAAACAATTCACAAAATCTAGATTAATATTCACAATACATATTTTAGTGATTTTTACATGACTTTGACATTGATTTATTTTACACAAAATTACTTTTAACTATTGTAAACTAACATTGTTATTATCCAGCCTAATAATAGATGGCGCCAACAACATCATTGCATAACAATTACAATACTTAATTAAATTATTACTGTTAATTATAATATAAAATATTATTAATATTTATGCTTTATTATTATTTAATTATTTATATAGTCATTTCTGTTTTTAAACAATAATATAAACATTAAACATAATCTGAACATTTTCACATCAAAACAGTGTCTGGTAATTATTAAATATGGTAGAATAACAGTTTCATCTTGCTAATAATAAATAAACAATAACATAGAATAAACAAATTATTACCAATAGTGGCGTTTGCGCCCATATGTACATACATAATATATGTGTATACATTTTATGTGTATTTAATTACTCATGTAAACGTAACGGGCACTAAGAAGATACGCTTGGTTAAGCTTAACTCCAGATAAACTGTGAGGCCATCTGCACATCTATGTTAGGAAAATTAAATAAAATCATTTAGAATTCTGACTCCAGTGTTAATGTTAGATTATCCTCGGACTCTCTCTGTTCTAACCAGATGCTAAAACAATACTATTATCATTCGATTGCGATAATAAATTATCATATTAGGCAGGTACACATATAATAATATGTGTAAAATACAATAAGCCGTTACTGATAAGACTTTTTTAATTTGATTATTGTTTTTCGTTCTTTCTTTGGAGTAGGTAATAGATAAAACTAAAAAAGTCCAATTATATCTAGTGTTATCTTATGTGGATTAGTCGTCGAGTGCCTAATCAGTTCTCCTTAGGATAAATATTTTCGAATTTATGATTGAGAGTAGGTATCAGCTGATGGATAAAAATAAAAATAAAAAACAAAATCTTCCTTGGTACCTGAAATTGCCATTAATATCTGCCTATATTCAGCTAAATAAAGCATTTGGGATGCACAATGAAGGTCAATTTAATAACCTAAAAAGAAAACAAAATCTTCATAAAGTTGAAGAATTTAGAAGCTCAATAATTTATTATTTTCCTTGCTTCCTTTTATCTTGTGCGAGCGAGATGAGACTATGCTCTGTTCCATTCGCACTAGCACTGCTGTTCGTATAGCTGTGCTCTTCCCTCGCATTTATTTTCTTGCATCAGGCAACGACTACCCCGCCTTCGCGCCTCGCCCAAATATGCTCGTTTCCATTGTCTGTGTACATTTTTTTTACTTAATTTTTTTTTACTCATTTTTTCATAATGTAAATTAGACTTTTTAATTACAGTTTAACATTTCTTAATTTTAACTGACAACGTTTTAAAAACTTTATATAATTCAATGCTTAGAATGAAAATTAATATTTAAATTGGAAATAAAACCAACCATCTTCCTTTAATTTACCTTACACCTGTAGTGTAGTGCTGTCTTAGACAGATTCACAACTCATATGTAACAAACTAAATTACAGTAAATTCGACATCACACTCATATACATTACGAGTTAAGCATCGCTTTTTGTTACATTTTTATTTGGCGTGTCAATAATCAAGATAAATCCGCGAATTTTTGTTTAGATAGTTTACCAAAATATTAGTATTCAGGGGTGGCATTGAAGTAGTGAATTTTATTGGCTCCAGTAACCATTCAACCACAGATGAACCGTACGCTTGTTAATTTGCATAGAACACTGTAACATGTGTTAGTAGTCTAAAGTAAAAAAAAAACTGCTAAGAAGAAATCTGTAAATGTAAAGAAAAGAACAAATAATTGTCAATGAATAATTTTAATTTTATGTTCTATAAATGTTCAAAACGATTAGCTAATTTAATGATTATCATTATAAGTCCTAAATCGTTAATTTAATGAAAGCATCTAATTCTGCTCTCAATGAAAAGGTTACGACTTCCGAGTTGTAACTTAATACAATAATTAACTGTACGATAGTACTGAATATAGATTCATAGGAATAAATCCCAGCACATAAAACGTATTGTATCATTTTGAGTAACGAGTTTTACACTTTGCGGAACGAGGTTTATTAAACAAGTTCGCTAACGTAAACGATTTTACACAAGTAGTAATTGTAGCGCTGGGATCGGTCCTATTTTGAGTCGTCTGATGTATAAAAATATCGATCTACAACTGGAATACAAAAAGATTGCGCGTTCAAAATATATATTCATAAATGATAATAATTCTAAAAAATACAAAGCGATACCGCTTTATCGGTGTAATGGAAATAGACTTGTCGATTCTCGGTAATCGCACAAAGTCGTAAACAGCCCGATGCGGCCTCGCACTATGCTACGAGCCTCACAGCCAATCCCATACCAGCGTTGTTTCGTATCACGTCATATTAAACCAATGAGCGATAGCCGCCATCACGCTATTTCTAAAAATANTAATTCTAAAAAATACAAAGCGATACCGCTTTATCGGTGTAATGGAAATAGACTTGTCGATTCTCGGTAATCGCACAAAGTCGTAAACAGCCCGATGCGGCCTCGCACTATGCTACGAGCCTCACAGCCAATCCCATACCAGCGTTGTTTCGTATCACGTCATATTAAACCAATGAGCGATAGCCGCCATCACGCTATTTCTAAAAATAGCTTATCTGAGTCACAGCATAAAAGCAATGGTTGTTTCTTAACAATGTTTAGAAACAAGTGGAACGCCACGGAAGGAGGACGTGTGTTAATCGTAGGAAAAAGTTATAAAGTTCGCGTAGTGAGTTCAGTGATACCGAAGCGTTCGGTGCAAACACATGGTTCGGAATTCCGGCCACAGCATGGAGACCACCTTCTATGACGAGCAATATCCTCTCAGCGGCCCTGTGGAAAACCTTAAAAGGCCCCTAACCTTGGATGTTGGGCGGGGTGGGAAACGTTCACGAATCGCTGCACCCGTTCTCTCCTCGCCAGATTTACAAATGTTGAAGCTCGGATCTCCTGAGTTGGAAAAATTGATCATTCAAAACGGTATGGTGACAACCGCTACCCCTACTCCGGGAGCGCCTGTCTTATTTCCCGCAGTAGCACCTACGGAGGAACAAGAAATGTACGCGCGACCTTTCGTCGAAGCGCTAGACAAGCTGCACCACGGCGAGGCAGTGACGCCGCTCGGACGTCGAGTATATGCCGATTTGGACAGGCCGCTAGAGCGATACCCCACTCCCATCGTGAAGGACGAGCCCCAGACGGTGCCGAGCGCGGCCAGCACGCCGCCGCTATCACCCATCGACATGGACACTCAGGAAAAGATCAAACTGGAGAGAAAGAGACAGAGGAATCGGGTAGCCGCTTCCAAATGTAGACGACGTAAGCTGGAACGTATTTCAAAGCTGGAAGAGAAAGTGAAAATTCTTAAAGGTGAAAATGCTGAACTAGCACAGATGGTGGTGAAACTAAGGGACCACGTGCACAGGCTAAAGGAGCAGGTCCTAGAGCATGCGAATGGTGGCTGCCACATCGAGTCGCACTTCTGATCGCGTCGCCATCGCCGCTCCTCCACATTCCATGCTAGTCGCGCCCGCTAGGACGCAGCATACAAAGCGATTTGTGATCTTAATTTTACTGTGTAATATATAGTTAATGAACCCTAGTGTGTAAGGTGTTAAAGTCGCTACGTTAAAGAATGCTGTGGATTTCTGGTTAAGTTTGAGAGATTAGGTTTGCCAGTGGTGTTATGCAGAGAACCGTCGATTGCGGACACTATTGTAATTATTGTTGTATGAGGANCCCGCTAGGACGCAGCATACAAAGCGATTTGTGATCTTAATTTTACTGTGTAATATATAGTTAATGAACCCTAGTGTGTAAGGTGTTAAAGTCGCTACGTTAAAGAATGCTGTGGATTTCTGGTTAAGTTTGAGAGATTAGGTTTGCCAGTGGTGTTATGCAGAGAACCGTCGATTGCGGACACTATTGTAATTATTGTTGTATGAGGATAGTTATGTCGGTGATATTGCAAATATTTAAAAGGAAGGATGTACTTAGCGCAAGTCACAACTTGGAAAGCCTTAGCTTCTGTCGTAAGTTGCAAGATTAGTTTTCATCGTATCAGTATTGAGTTGTCTCATTTTACTTAGAATAGTGTAGAAACTAGAAAGGATAATCTTGCGACGTCATTTACAGACTAAACGAGGTTGATGCGACGTTGCCAGTTTTACGTTTATTTCCCCGTTTCAACGATGTTGCTGTTCTCCTTTGTTGCATTTGTTTTGCCATTGTCTATTGTGTAGCTATTTTTATAAATAGAGTCTTAATTTTAATAATAAAATCTCATTTTGGCTGTAATTTGTACATTAGACAAAGAACACGGCGACAGGCATCGACAGGACCAAAATTTAATACGAGTAAAGGAGATAGCATGGCGTAAAACTGGCACCGGCGCATCCAGCGAAGTCACGAGCGGATGTTCTGCTAATTAAAATTCCGCCTGTGCCGCCCTCGCGGAATGGCGGCCATGTGTTCAACAATCGGACGTTCCGAATCACGTTTTGTTGCACAAGGTTAGCTTTTTACCGCTGCAGTAGTGCAGTATCTTAGGCACTGGCGCGAAATGGAACGTTGTCGATCGTCACGCTTAAATTGTTTGAAGACAAATTGCGCGCTTGTGTGCGAGACTGATTGAATGTGTGCCTTGCTTGTAGTACGTACGAGAGAGCGCAATGTATTTTTTTTGATAGGAAAGATGATTTCACGGAACTGAACCGGTGCTGTATTGTAGAGGACGTGACTTGTAATCTAAAGCCGTCCGTATAAAAACTTATTTTGTGAGAGTTTTCGTATTGTGTGATGTATGTGTGCGACAGAGATTAGACAGGGCGAATGTGTGATGTAAGTATTTATTGGTAAGAATGAGAATGTTTTAATGAATTAGGATGAAGTAGCAATCTCGAGTGCCTACGCTTTGTAAACTAAAGCTATACCTACATATGTTTATTGTTTTTGTTACCATTGTGTGCTACAAGAAATTGTACTGTACCATTGTCTTGTGTAAGTAATTTAAGTAATTATAAAAGCAATTAAAAACGTTGGATTGTTATAGTTTATAGTGCAGGATGAGGTGCGTCTCTGAATTTGTTCAGAGCTGCATCTCCTCTTCCTATTTGTATTATTTTTATACAAACAAATTCTTCAGAATGTTAACAATAATTTGTAAGTTTATAAAAAATAAAGAAACAGTTATACTAAAATATATTATATTTCTATGAATTTAACGTAACAATATTGTTTATAAAACGCATTACGTGTATTGTATAAAAAAAAACAATGAAAGAAAAATAAATTATGAGGATTATTATACCATTTAAAATTTATTTCATTTTAAGAATCTCACACTTTCCCTAGTTTTCCATATGCCACAAAAATATATATCAAAGATAAAAAACACAAAAACAATGTTATTGTGAAGAAAAAACCAAAGTTAGCACGCAATGTAAACTAGGAGGCAATATTACGGCATAACAGCTGTTTTGCTGATTCATCAGCATAAAATACGATATTACGTAAGATCTACATGATGCTTGTATTCATAATCGGGACACAATAATATGTAATATGACATTTGTATCACGTGTGGGGGGCATTGTAAATAAACAATGTCCTAAAGTCTAAGGTGACATTTCCCTCATGTGGCAAATAAAATAACATCTTCCAAATTTAATCACTATATAGTATAAAACAAAGTAGCTTTCTCTGTCTCTATATATGTCTGTCCCTACGTATGCGAAAATCTATCTTGAAAACTACGCGACGGATTTTGATGCGGTTTTTTAATAGATAGTGATTGAAGAGGAAGGTTTATATGTATAATAACATCCATTAGATAGTGGAGAAATCAATAATAAATTACAGTTTCCGTGAGTCGCTCGTGTTTTATAAAAATGAATGACCAGTTCCTACGATTTAAACGTTACAGTTGAAAAAGGGCTTTATGACAATACAGTTGGATTGATAGCAGAGGAGGATGTCGAAAGCCCTGTTCTTTTTATCTCTTCTACGAATCAATTACCTATATATTCCAGTTTTTTAAAGTAGGAAAAGCCTTTATCCAAACGACACCACTCATGTCTCTTAAGCGGTGACGATATTCACGTTCTGTTAACTTTTGTTACCACTAAATACCATATAGGCTATGATCTCGCCTGCATACGCAGAACATTTCTGACGGCATGGAAATAAAGAGTACCGTAGATTAGGGGGAATAGGGACAAATCTGGGTTGTCACAATGCTTTTGTGAGATTTAAATTTGTTGAATTGAAAAGGACTTATTTAGTGTTTAAGAATATTAAATAGTTTAATTTAAAACTAGTTAGTATTACTTTTAAATTATGGAACGTCAAGTATATATCGACGCTTGAAAGGCAAACGTGACTAAGCGACAATAACTGCTTTGTAGTACATAAATGATAGGCAATAACCATATACGATGCGCAAAAAAATATATATTTCCTATTCAATCCTACAGCTAGATTCGTTAAAATATTTTTTTTTTCAGGTATTTCAACTTTAAATTAGTCTACTGTAAAGTTCACGCATTGTCGCTTAGTCACGTTTGCCTTTCAGGCGTCGATATGCTATCGTTTTACTGGAAAATCAAATCAAAATCGAGTCCACGACGAAGGTCATCGGTTTCGTTGGCAAATGTACCCGCAGCGCTCAATTATGCACGAACGTCCGGACGGATGTGACAAAAAACTTAAAAGAAGTAGGTAGGTTTGATTTATTCAAGTGTGTTAGAGAATAATTATGCATGATTATTATACTTGTCTTTGTTCTTTGAGAAATAATATTAGACTGTTATGAATCGTGTACAGACGCGCGACTTTAATGTCGTACCTAATCATAATGTTAATGGTAAGATGGAATGTGGCGACTATATTGGCGTTTAGACAATATAATTGAGATTGCGACCTCAAGCCCCGGGGGGTGAAGGTCACTAAAAACTTTATCTGAACGAATTTATCAAAATCATTCTTACTAAGCTCAATATTGTTCAGAGCATTGCATCGTTCTGAAATTATTTATATGTTTGTAGTTGAAATTATGTTTTGGTTTCTATCATAAATATTATTTTCATTAATATTATCTGTAATACTATATCAGTTGTTGTCATGTGCGAACATTTTATTAGCGTTTTCGTATACAGACATAATATAAAGAAAAAAATATATTTCGTTGGACTTGTATCATTAAAACAAACTTAAGCCTTTGAATATTCGCGATCTTAACTTTGTATACTGTTGTTCCGTGGTAATTCTGCCGTTAGCAATCACACATTCTAGTCCCCGTTTTCGGAACATTATGGGTTAACGGTATGGTAGAGGGTGATAGGGCAAATGGCGTTAGTGTTACCGCACCTAATACGGAGTGGGATACTCGAAGTGGTATCTGGAGGGCGACCCCTTTTGAAGAGAACGGCCGTGCTTTCTGTGGGGTTGATGTCGATGTGCCACTTCCGGAACCACTGTCCTATGGCGGTTGCTGCGTTCCAGAGTCGCCGATGCATTAACGACTTTTTCTAGCACGGCAAAGAGCGTTAGATGGGTCTCCGGAGACCGGGGTATATCGTTGATATACTAACTACATAATATAGGGGAGTAATAAAGCAGATCCTTGCGGGACACCGGGCCTTAATTGACAGGGGCCAACGGCTCGACAAGAAGTCTGGTATGATGAGCACGAGACTGCCCATGTTATACAGTTTGTATATTAAGCCGTTGTGAAAACTTTGTACAACGCCTTCGCGATATCGAGGAAGAGGGCTCCGGTGGGGAAGGATCTGCGTTTGTTAAGGCCCACTAAGATGTGCTGCGTGAAGCGGTACACTTGTTGGACGAACNAATAATTTCTGGTGCAATGTAATTAAGGTAAAATTGCTCTAATTTTTTAACTATCATCGATCATGTTCCGCAGAAACTTGTTACAACTTGATTGCGTACGGTGTGTGGGCTATCCTACGAAATCTATGTTAATTATTTTAAGTTTTTATAACATCATACAGGGTAGAAATATAAACTAATTATTCGTTATTGTGTAGTAAGTGAGTTTTAATTTTAGTAAAATTTAAAATACTATAAAGTAAATGAAATTACAAATTTTACAGCGCCCCCCTAACCCACATCAACGCCCCCCATTTTTTCCTGGTCCCCTTAACGCCCCCCTCTAGGTTTCAAACGCCCCCCAGGGGGCGTTATCGCCCACTTTGAGAAAGACTGCCTTAGGTGAACGAGTTGACGGCCCATCTGACGTAATGTGGCTATCAGAGCCCACGGATATCACAACGTGAACGCCACCATCCAACTCGTGTTGCTACGTACGGATGTTCCGCCACAATCCAGACGAATCTTGTCACAAATGGCCCGCAGGTGTATTTTTTTTTGTTTTACTCCTTGGGTGAACGAGTTGACGGCCTATCTGACGTAATGTGGCTACCAGAGCCCACGGATAACACAACGTGAACGCCACCATCCAACTCAAGACACGAAACCTAAGTCTCAAACGTATAATTCAAGTTATCAAAGGATTCATTGTCAAAGTTCAACTATTTTTTTATTTTCCAACGGAAATATGAAGTCTTAAGGGACTTTGGAGTGCCACCGCTGAGCAAGAACAAAGATTCTTTGGCAACTGTCACCCAAAACAATACTCATCAACTCTTATCTCGGAGGGCTGAGACAAAACTCATAGTTTTTGTTTTCCCTACCTATTCGTTGGTAGGCTAAGAAGCTATTCCAGTTACGCCCGGACGGAGATTTGAGCTCACCGGCTCAACCTGAGAGAATTCAGCAACACTAGCCCTAGCAAGACCAGTGCTTCGCAAAATCTACCACCGGATCGGAATCACGACCCCCCGAGAAGTTAGTTCGCTCGCCATAATCGACGGCGACCGGTGTTTGACGATCCTAAAAGCACTGAGAGTGAATCCGGGGGGATCCGACAAGACATATTTCCGGCGACGGTGGCTTTGCGTTGCTCCCACCGCCTAGATCGCATAAAAACCTGATAGTAACGAGGACTTGGGTATAGGGAATAACACAATAGGAGTTATAACAAGAAGACATTACCACTTTGGCTGTGGCAAGTAGTATCATAGACCTTCATCTGGTGGTCACTGTGTCTAAATGCGCATCCAATGATATTTCCCCCAGTGCGTGGCAGGTCTTCCTCGACCCACCATCACTAGGGTAGATTCAAATACTATAACTTTGCGAATACATCTCTCTCTCTCTTCAATCGGTCCCTCATTGCTGAGTATCGTGACTCCGTCCGATTCCGTCAACCAGCTGTCTCCATTGATCCCGTTCTGTAGGTTGGTGGAAGGCGTCGCTGACAGGTATTTTCGATTCCTCTGCTATTTGGTCCGACCATCGTTTGGGACCTCTACCCCCAGGGCCTTATTCCATCGATTTTACCGGTTACAATTTATAGTATATAGCTGTCGGTGGCGAACTCTTACAAACACCTGAATTAATCCGTCCGAACTAGCGAGAGGGACATGGTTCTTTTCATTCGAACCAGCTAAAAATACCGCGGCGGACCGATATGAACTTATCCGGAGTGACCGAGTTTACAATTAGCTTTGTAAACAAATAATTATTTTCGTATTTTCGCTAGCTGGTAGAGCAGGAATTGTACGTTTTGGACATGACGTGGGAGGATCTAGAACAGACTGCCCAAGACCGATGCAAATAGAAGAATTAGATTCGAGCCCTACATCCCAGCAGAGGGTAATAAGAAAGAAAGAAGAAGTGTTAAGATTCGTTCGCACATCAACTTCAAAAACGATTACCGTATGTATCTCTGTAGAGTAGTGTAGGGACTCTGACACTCTACTAGGGTTGCCACCTTTTTTTTGGCAGATAAAGTAAATTGGTTATTATAGGCAGGAAAAAAGTCCATAGTGTTATAATAAAGTACAATTTTTATTATTATAATGTTTGTATCATATTTTTTCCTTTCAACACTACATGACGATCACGACCACTCTGTCAAGAGTGACACGACTGAGAAGAAGAAGAAGAAATCATATTTTTTATAATATTACAGTTAAACAAATTAAACCAGATAATGAATGACAGTGACGATGTCGACATTTGAGGTCTCTTTACAGAGGAGTCTTTACAGACTCCCGACTCCAGAATCTCAAAGTGATGATGTCAACCAAAAACCGGATAGAAAGATCAACAGAAATCCCAAACGATTCTCACTTTTGTCTCAATACAGATGAATGTGTGATCATGAGTATATTAGGGAGTGTGGGAAATTTGGGGTGATATTGAATGGTCTTATTGTGCAAGATTTCAAGTACTTTTTAATTGAAACGCGGACTCGCTCGAATTTTTTGTCTGAATTAGTGAATGGCGATGATTTAATGGGTCATGGGTCGTTTGAGTCTATAATAACTTAATAACTATACTAAGCGGCTGGGAATTAAAAGAATCTATTTGTTAACATCTTCTATGGTACGTGAACGATGTGACCCAGGTCACCAAATGATAACAAAACAATATTAAAAACAACAACAAAACACGGACGACAACAAGAACAACAACAAAAAAATACAATTTCGCGCAACAACAATGACAAACGTGAAAACACCGGAACGCGGCGGTGCGTCCGAGGGCCATTCATCAAACGTCAGACAGGAGCTTTTAGTTGTAACGTAGGTACATATTAACTCCATGGTTGTAACAGAATATTGCAATTGTCGTCCGTCTGTCGCTTACAAGTCGCCCTTTCGACGTGACATGTACAGAAAAGACCATAGAGAATGTATTGTGTGCGAGAGAACACAATGGTACGGAAAAAAAAAACATTTGAAAGGACAAACATTTGAAGGGGCTACATTTGATGCGTATTTTGTAATTTTTATGTCTGGCACGAGCATAGATCCACTAGTAGCACTCTCTTCTGGGTCAGTCAACAAATAAACAGTATCACACAAAATCACGTAATTTGTCTGAGAAAATAATTGTTTTTTTTTTTATTACCATCACAGCGATTGCGACATTGTTTGTAATTATTTATTTAATTTAACTTTTGACCTCACTTCCAACTGATATTTCAAATGACAGTACAGAGATCACCATTTGCGACCTCCATTCGTAAAACCACAACCCCAAAACTAGTAGTCAAGAGGTCTCGCCATTGAAACCACTGGCTGGAGCAAGTCTAGAAGTAGCAGCATCCTATTTCTGGGTATCACCATAAATACAGCACTAACGCTCATAATATATCTACAAATATATGTTGACAAATGATTTTCATTTCAACAAGATTCCTCTCGCAGGTCTGCTGGAAGAGATTCCTTAAAGAAATAAGCAGTGCCTTTGTACATAATTTTCCTATTACTCTGTACTATGTCTTCTTTTCTGTGTACATAAATAAAAAAATAAAAGAAAATAAGATTCATTTAGTGTAGACAAGAAAATGTATGTCATAGATATTGGTTATCCTCGTAAGTAACCATTTCTTGTTGAACCGATATTAATCTTTTGAGCGCCAGCCGTCGTTAAATCGACTCTGCCTTAATGCGTGTAAAGTGCGGGGCATCGAAATATCGACTATAGCTCAGTTTGATTATAGGTATTGGGTAACGACCTGTGTGATTAGTGCGAGTTATTTAACGTTCTCTATCGCGTAAAAGTTAACTCAAATTTGTATGGAGTTAGAACAGCGCCCCTAGCGGGAAACGAAGGGAAGCTGTTCCAACTTAAAAACGTTAAAAAGCTTGTAATAAGCGCACTGTATGGACATGTCTTAACGCGCTCATGTATAACGCTCTTAATAAGCTAATAACATTTGTTAATAAAAATTTAAAAAGATTTCGCTGTGACTTTGGGCATTAATTTTTGTTTTTTTTTTAAAGTTAAAGGTTAAGTTGGTAGGACCTCTTGTTCTGGTAGGACCTCTTGTGAATCCGCACGAGTAGGTACCACCACCCCCGCCTATTTCTGCCGTGAAGCAGTAATGCGTTTCGGTTTTTAGGGTGGGGCAGCCGTTGTAACTATACTGAGATAGAACTTATATCTCAAGGTGGGTGGCACATTTACGTTGTAGATGTCTATGGGCTCCAGTAACCACTTAACACCAGGTGGGCTGTGAGCTCGTCCACCCATCTAAGCTATTAAAAAAAAATTTTTATAAGATACTTTTTTTTTCAAAAATCCTTTAACTATTTTTGCAAAATATGTAAAAATAAGTTCAGCACTAAAAACGTTAAAGACACCACACCAATCAATCTCAAAGCGAAAAAAAAAAGATTCTCTGACACGCAAATCACGAAAATGTCCCTACAATTACAATTTATCGCATAAATGTCATAATATTGCTATAAGTCATTTGATTCTCTGTTTCCCTATCAAAACAAGAAAACAAATTTTCCATTCATTACCTGTATCGCGTGTATATAACTGTATTAATACAATCAACGAATGTGGATATCCCGCTGTGATTTATCTCTAATAACGTTGATTGCTTGTTATTGTATTTATTTAAGATTACGATCAGATGGCACGTGTTAAAAATCGATATTATCCAGTCTTATATAATAAATACATTCCAAATATGTTTTTAGATATTTTCTGAAATTGACTCATATGTAGCTAGGATCCAAAGCCGTGGCCACAAAAAAGGGAGGCGTAGAGTAGAGATTCGGATTCCGAGTTTCCTCGCCACCAAAGCGCAGTAATTGCCGATTGAAACAGGCCTTAGATGGAGATGCTTAGTGATGCAGACGAGAAACTGCTGCTTACCGGTAAATACCCTACACAAGCCTCATTTGAAGAAGAATATATCGTATTGTAGTGCTCCGGAAACACTGAGGAGCGCATTTCAAGTATTCCATTTGGCAGGCAGCGACTTGGCTGTCCCTCTTGCCATTGCTGACGTCCATGAGTGACAGTAACCACTTACCATCAGTTGGGCGTATGCTAGTCTGCCTGCAAAGGCAATAAAAAACCGCCGAACGGTAAGTGGGAGAAAATATATCTGGAAACACACTGTGGATGAGCACAATGGTTCTCGATAGCCTGGAAGAACTCTACTCCAGAGACGGGTGGTGTAATATTATAAACTAGAGGGTAGGATCTTCTCAAACAATTCTCAGAGCACTTTCTTCCTTCCTTCCTTCTCAGAGCACATACGGCAAAAAACACAGAGAAACCCAAAGTAGCCCCAATAGACCCAGAGGTTCGAACTGATCCTTTATAATGGCAGACCGGCAGATTATAGATAATCAGAATAGCCCTCTTTTGTATGCAGTCAAATGGAAGTAGCTGGTATTTGGGAAGCCCGACCCAGATGTGGGAGCAGTACTCCACGCGAGGCCGGACTTATGTCTAGTAAAACACAAGTCTTTGGTCAGGCGTAAAGTACCGCTTTTTAAGATTACCGCTATTTAAGACACCAGTTTCGCTTTGTCCTTCAAAAGACTCTGATATTAGTCAACTTCATGATTTCAGTCTGAAAAAAATTACAGAATTGTCACGATGAATAGTCACAGGAGCTGGTTAGTAAACGACACCAGTGCCAACTCTTCGGGTATTTGCGATGACAAAGCGACTACTCTGGTAATTATCGCATTCCCAGAGGTCGCTACGGACTGTCCACTCCTAAGCATCGCAGTAAGGCCACTGAACAAATTTTAAAAAGGACATTTTGAAGTTGCCACATCAGAATCAGTGAAACGTAATGAAAGATCTAGTAGTTTTGGCCTGCAGTTAAGGTATACAAACCCCGACTTCTCTAGCTAATGCTTCTACGGATCAGAAAAACCAGTAACATACCTACCAACTTGGCTCTTCTTAATTCCCATGTTATAAGTAGGGAATATTTTACTTCTTGTGTTTCAACTTAAACTAGTAGGTGAGCACACAGGGATCTAGCCTGGTAACGATGCTAACACTAGCCCTAGCAAGAGCAGTGCTTAGCAGAATCTACCGGATCGCAAACGCGGCCCACTGAGAATATCCGACGAGAAACTCAGTGAGCTAATATTTTGCTAGCGACAGCTCGTCGAAGAAAACCAAATAACATAGTTCACCCAATTGATATTATTGTACTTATTTTTACGTAGGAATCTATCGTAATCAATAATATGTCTATTAAACTTCCTCTTTTGTTGGTGAAGTTTATTTAATCGTTCAAATAATAATAGGTGTGCTTCAAAATTTACCACGGTCCTATTGAATACGACTGAATCAATAAAAGACAATAATAGAGTACCTACCTACATACGTCATTGACAAAAACTAGTTTATCTTAGGTTTTTGTTCTATTTTGTATGCACGCTCAAGACATACATATGAATGAAAGTTCGGTCAGGACAAAGCAGGGTTCAACGAACGCGACTTACCTTCACAACGCACAGGGGGTTACTATATATTAAAATATTTAAATCGGAATTATGGCATAAAATGAATTTGATATGAGAACATCAGTGGTCGGTGACAGCGGGTCGCTCATTAGCGTCGCGAAGCTGTTTTGAACCGCGCCTCGCTCGGCTTGAGACTTGGACCTCATGTTCCAATGACGGCCTTCTGATGACCATGAGCTTCGATAGCCAATCAAGAGCTTCTGGATCGTGAACCAGTACATATATCTGCGCATTAAAACCATCATGAAGCTATCACAAAACCTGTTTCTCATGAACATATATGGGACGAAAGAACATAGACTAGAACCTATTTGGATGAAGACCACTCTGTAATTGCTTTGATATTAAAAGATCAAAGACAACATTTAAAGTTTCTGGATTTCAAGGACAAAGTATAGGGAAATGATAAACGGGATAATTTATTACACAAGCTTGTCTGTCGCAACTCGCAAAGTCAAGCATCCAAAAATACGCCACTAAGCCGATTTTTTTTATTGCTTATTCGGTTGGACAAGCTTACGGCCCGGCCCACCTGGTGTTAAGCGGTTACCGGAACCCATCGACATCTACAGTGTAAATGCCGCTACCTACCTTGAGATATAAGTTCTAAGGTCTCGGTATAGTTACAACGGCTGTCCCTTCTGCCCGGCCTAACCTTCAAACCGAAACGCAATACTGCTTCACTGCAGAAATAGGTGGTACCTACCCATACGGACTCACAAGACGTCCAACCACCAGTAATTCCCTGAAAAGTACTATAACAAATATATATAGACAGGATCGTTTGCCTTCTCGACTGGCTGAGTGATTGTTAACCGATACACTCCACCCTGTATGTCCCCGGCGGTGACGTCACACACTACAAGTTCCGCACGTGCGTCTCATTTCACATTTCCCACAGCCAACCCTTCTGGTGGGGCCTCCGGTTGAATATCGCGACGAAAGCTCGCTTTATTAGCGGCGTAAAGGTATAACAACAAAAGACAGTGTGCGTTTCAATACACGTCGCATCCAAAGTTAAATCAGCTAAACCTCGTAAGATAGTGAAAATAACAGTGGTGGTAGATCGTCTTGTGAGCCCATACGGATAAGTCCCACCGCCCTCTCTATTTCTGCGGGAAAGCAGTCATCTATTTCGCCCTCATGACTCAAAGATGGCCGGTATTCGCTTTGTGATATTTGAAGACTCCTATCATCATTTAAGGCCAACAGATATCTTCTTTATATAAGCACTGCGGGAATAATTCGTGCACACAAGTGAGGTACGTTTGAGTCTGAGTTCGCAGTAGACAATCCGCACAGACGTGGTGCAGTCGCTGGACTCATTGCGAGGAGTCACCGGACGATCAGGCCCCAGACCATTAACGACAGAACTCACCTTAAGTTCCTCAATCTGCAGTCAGATATGACGCTCATTCTTGACCTGGAGTCGCCCAGGTCCAAGGGAGGGAGAAGGCCCTTCGAACGCCCAAGCATACTACAAAAATAGAACTTAAATGAACGAAAAATAATTCTAATAGAGTAAATTAGACTTTTGCTGTAAGATATCGTGTAAAATTTTTAGTGACTACAATTTATCCAAAATTCGGCCTATTTTGTTGTGAGATAAAATCGTTACGTATTTGTGGTATTCGTTGTATTATGGGACGCAAATGAAGGCTGATGCAGTACACTCGGTCATAAGATCGAAATGACAATAGTCCGTATCATTGTTCATCAAAGGGCAACTGCGACCAGGTTCCCACCATCATTATTCCCAAATAGTACGCTAGCAGTAACCCAACTTCCCAATTCCCACCCAAAGTTTATTTAGAACACTAGGTATATCTTTATCCCGTGTGTGTCCCTCCTCCGCAGGGTCCTCCCTAACCTACCTACACATTGTGCCATCCATCTTCGATAAACGGTTATAATCATTCAGGAGCACTGGCAAACGTCAAGAATTAATATTGAAATTTCTGCCACTAAGTTTTCTCATCTCAAGATAAGCAGATGAAGGTCACGCTTCTTCACAATTGCTGACTATCTGCGGATGCAAATACCAATAACCCAAAAGTCCCGACCAGACCGTCGCCACAACCGAAGTAAGGCATTGCCCCCACCTGGCTTTACTAAAGGACTTGCTCTTGTCAGTCAGGCGTCTCTTCGGACGAACAGTAGAGTCACCAGCGCCGTGCAACGAACCTTCCACGGGGGTCGTCGTCTTCAAAGCGCTGAAGCTAGACTCCTGCTAGAATTCAAAATTAACGGGCAATTCGAACATCCAAAATGTTTCGCGCGTTACGTTCGTCTGAATTACAATTAAATCGGCTTTAAGTTTTGCTGATTTTGGAGTGGGTCCTCCTTATTATACTTAGTTACAGTTTATGATAGTATTTAAGTCGGAACGAGAACGGAACTCCTGGATACCACTATGTCTCCCTTTTGATGGGCCATTGAAAAATTCACGTGGCATGTTATTTAATATTCTCATATTGTTTGGACTATTTTTTTGTCATAAACAGCCCGAAGAGCTCACGTTACACAGACCACAACGTGCGAGATCATGCGAATGAAATAATCAGGCTGGATCTTACCTACGTTCTAGAGTACGTTTTTATTCTGAAGATAATATTACTTCCCAGGATATTTGAGGATAAAATCGCGTCCAATTAAATCGCAACGTATCCCTGCGAGCGACACAGTTCGAGACACACAGTTATTGTGTCACATACCTTTCTACATGGCCTGGCTACATGGTCATAAATTGTGGTTATTTTAAAGTCATACATGATACAATGATACAAAAACCGGATATGTTGATGCTTGATTAGTAACTCGTAATGATGTTTTAAATATTGTAATAGCATAATATAAGTAATGGTCCTTCCCAAGTCGCTTAGCCAATTTAGTCTAGGCTAACGATACCAGCACCTAGTTAATCGACATGGGATTTAGTGACTAAAGTTAACAGAGTATTATGATTCAATACTTTAGTAGAAACATTATCCGAGCTGTAATCCGTGATTTTCTGCAGAACTTCGCTTTCAGCACCGATCGGCTCCGAACTTGGCTCCGTGTCGCTTGTATCCTGTACATCGTCGAGAAGTTACAAAAAAAAACGTCATTACGGATCCTCCCGATCCATTAACGGTGCTTTTAGGTACCACAAGCACCGGTCACCGTCCTCGTCGAACCCGTCGACGTCCGACGTAAATGTGCCACCCACCTTGAGATATAAGTTCTAAGGTCTCAAGTATAGTTACAACGGCTGCCCCACCCTTCAAACCGAAACGCATTACTGCTTCACGGCAGAAATAGGCAGGGCGGTGGTACCTACCCGCGCGGACTCACAATAGGTCCTACCACCAGTAAAAGTCCAAACCAATAGGGTCCTATCCCCAGTGTTTCGGGCGATGGCGGCTTTTCGTTGCCCCGTCGCGGTCGGTTAAGAATGGCCCCCTATACTACCAGCGAATAGGTAGACAATATATATTTTTTAATTATTGAAAATTCATATAAATTACTATTAAAAAAAACACATCATATTGGTCCAAAACCAATTTAGATTCTACTTATTCTACTTATATTAAACCTGCGGAGGACTTAGTCTCAGTGAAGACCACGTGTCTGCGTCTACTCATTACAGACTAAGACGTAAGATACAATATAAATGGGGAGCTTTAATTACTAACATAACTGATGGCCCTTTGCAGAACTTCTTCTCTTACCGTCTTCCACTCATCAGGTATGTTCACTTTGCCGGGGTACCTTTAAATTAACCTCCAAGTTACTGTTATTTGGATTATGGTCAACGTATACTTTTGACCATCGTGAATCGTTAGCTCCCCTTGCGTATGTTATCCTTAGTGAATTGTTAATGTGGGTAAAATTTATCATCCGAACTGTTTACGTGATGGCTTCATCAACTAACCTTGATGGTGAAAGATGAAAATTTTGACAATAATCGTATTTGGCACATCCATTGGCATTACTATTCTGGAGTTTTCAGCCTTATAATCAACTATAAGAGCTCGGTAAAGCCAAAATAGCATAAATATTTATGCTTAACCTGGCAAATTGGTTTCCATTTAGATTGAGATAAGTATCGATTGTCTTTCGGCTTCATTGGTCAAGCATAAACATTTTTGGCTTAAGCAAGCTTTTATTACAAAAGTTTACACCCTAAACTTAAAATAGCATCTACACCTAGCATCATATAAGACACTTTACCCTACGCCACAGCTGATTTTCATTGCACGCAGAAAGAATCAGGATAATTTAAGTGGTTTGATAGTAGTTGAAGTAAATCGATTGTAGACGGAAACCACCAGCACTATATTGGTTTTGGAGAGCGGTTCTTGTAATCCTTATAGACCTAATCTTGGTGTAGACTATAATTACAATACCACTTGGCACTCGAACCTCTAATCTCATACATGTTGGATAGTTAACCTGATCGTCTGTATTAACTACAAGGGATTCTTTACGGCGCTTATTGTAACTCTGAAGCGGGATTTATCATAACCCCAAAACCTTATAGGACTAGAAGCCATTTCCCACAGAAACTTTGACATCCTACACCGATACTTGTCCTATTTATGATGTCCATACACTCATAGCGGACTGTTAAAATTAAATCACCTCACAGAAATGAAAACGATGATACAAGACCAGTTCAAGCCTGGCCATATGATGAAGACATATGATGCTGCTGTGTCAAGACCGCCGATATTCACAACGAAAGAAGCGTTTTAGAGTTTGCCAAATACCTACCAATACTCCGGTGGTATTTCTTCCACCACTGGATACTCTATTGAAGAAATACTGGAGGATTTCCTTAGAGACTCTTCGGGTGGCTGCTCCAGCACCTTAAGGTCGTGTTTGGCCCAAGTGTCTTTGGGTGAAGGTTCTGGAAGTTCATCCGGTATCCAGGATTCGACGCGATTGGGAATGTAGCACGGGGGATAAGCACTCGAGTCTTCCCCGGGATCGTGGCGATAAAACTCCCTAACACGGTAAAAATTATAAGTATACTTCAGGCAGTAGGTATAATAATTAAATTTAAGAATTACACGTATTTTGGGCACATTGAAGGCGTATTGAGAGGGATATTGGAGTCGAATTAACTAAAAGTCCTAGTCACTCCATAATCCCTACCCGAGACAGAAAACTTAGTAGGTACTAAGCAAGTTTTATTTGCTAGAGTGCAGCTTTCTATACGGTGCAAAGATTCGTTTTTATAAACTTCTCGTTACAGGTCATGAACTCATAGACTTTAATATTTATGACATCGCCTGCCCATATGTTAAACTAGATACGGGTATGAATTCACAGTCTCGTCAAATTACTTCCACTATCACTGTCATCTAAGGTAGCATGCTGCTCATCTCAGCTACAAAAAACCAGCTCCAATTTGTATAAAGCTTAACGGCAGTATAAATCCTCTTATTCTTCTTGCCTTTATGCCACATTACGTGAGGTCTAGTCAAGTTCTCTATTTACATTCAGGTCTACCATACGTCATCTTTGTACCAACACAATTCTCTCGCATATCTTCTTTCAATCAGTTCATCCAAGTATTTTTAGGACACCTTTCCTCAATTTACCATGTACTTTCATACCCGAGGTATTTTTGGCCACATGATCATATGTGTATAATAGCAGCAGAAGCAGCATTAATGATTAGATACCAATTGATAAGTTTAAGCCATGCTTGAGCCGCTATGTGGATTGTAAATGCTGACGTCTGCTTCTCCATGTAACGTTCATAACAGATACTCATGGCCTCTTCTAAGATCTCCTCTCTTATTTCGAAGATTAGAAGGTCATCATCTTCTTTCTGAAGGATTTCAGCCCTGCATTGATTAATATATGTACATAAATTGGTTAATCTAACTAACCCGATATACGTAAGTCCTCAAAAGTACATTATGCTATGTGATGCAAAATGTTTAAAGCTGATTTTAGATGTACCTACAGCCACTAATAGCATTCTCTACAAATATTGAGTCTGTGGTGGAGACCGAAATCCCGCCAAAACTAACTCCACACCATGTATCTATGCTCCACACAACAATATACATACACACAACTAATGTACTCTTTCCTACATTTTCCACACTAGTAGTGGCAAATGCAAAAAACGTGCGAGCCACATTTAAAAAAAAAAAGGAGTGAAGTTGTGTGATTTGTTTTATGTTGTCTATTTAGTGTTTCTTCGGGTTTAAATGCGTAATAACCATGGTTTATCAACTGTTTGGTGACTGTGAAAGTGCACAATTCTGGAGAAATGAAACAAAGCCGCTGAACGTAGCTTCTCGGGATCCTCCAAAAAGTCCACTGAAAAAGTCTCAGTAAATGACCACCATTTTACTGAGATTATATTTCATCACATATCATCTCATTTGTAAATTTGTATTCGTTTTTAATCATTTATGTTATATCGCGATTAGTTTCCGTCGTTTTTTATTATTCATAAACTGTAAATAATTATATATTAATTATAGCATCTGGTCCGATAGAAATTTCTCCATAAAAACCAAGCGTAAACTTGCAACAAGTCTTGTGTTTTCTATTTTCTTATATGGGGCGGAGACATGGACTCTGAAGAAGGCTGATCGAAGTCGGATCGACGCGTTAGAGATGTGGTGCTGGAGGAAAATGCTGCGGATTCCCTGGACGGCGCATCGAACAAATGCATCAATCCTGGAAGAACTAGGCGTCTCCTTAAGACTCTCCACCATTTGCCTACGTAGGATTTTAGAGTTTTTCGGTCACGTTGCGAGGAAAAAGGGTGACAATCTCTAAAGACTTCTCATCACCGGCAAAGTGGAAGGAAAGAGGCCTAGGGGGCGTAGTCCTATGCGCTGGTCCGATCAGATTAAGACGACTTTGGAATCCAGCATCAATGTCGCTATCCACTGCGCGGAGGACAGAAGTGAATGGAGGAACATAGTCCTGACAAAAGTGCTCAGTAAAGGTCACGACTCTCAGAACTGAGGAATACGACGCACGGAGGAGGAGGTAAATAATTAAAACGACTAATTATTAAAATCTTATTACTTGACGCCGGCTAATGCACAAACCGTGCCGGAGCCAAAAAATAAAGAAGAAGAAGAAGAATTAATATACTCCACACTAGTCCAGTCACACATCCATGGCAAAATTTGCATTTCTGTTTCATGCAATCGCCTTTCATCCTCAATAAGTCAAATTGCACTATCAATCTTTAATTATACAATCTTGTTTATTAGATTGTTATATTCACGTTAATCATATCTTGCACAATAATTGCGTAGTTTAACTGAACAGCGACATGTACATGGTTCGTCCTAAGCCCCAAAAGCTTATCAACAAACCTACAAGAGAATGCAGGCTGCTATCTTCAGTACTGTGGACGTCCAACTAAAGTAATCTGCCAATATTGATTCTGTGTAAAAAGCATATTACCAAGTACGCTCCTGTACATCCTTCGGCAAAGCAATTAAAGTCCTTTGATCGTCAAA
Organism: Bombyx mandarina; assembly: GCF_003987935.1. Next base: position 3,323,592 of record NW_021011476.1, on the reverse strand, counting down.
AACTTGAAGCTTTCTTCCGCGGCGAGAAATCTTGTATTTAATTAAATTTGTTGATGTGACCGTACTCGTCATATTTTAAGATAAGTCGGTAATGACGCTATCAAATTTAAAACAGGATAAGTACACAGATACACATAAAAAATTTGTTTGTTTTCCTTGATGAAAGAATAAAAATATATTAAACATAGTTCGTTATAAAATTATAACTCATTGTTATTGTTAGCAGGTACCTAAAAATCAAAGCAATTAAGATTTTTTTTAAGGAAAATAACATATTCAAACTATTATTACGATATTTATTTAAAATCCGTATGTTTTTACTGAGTACGAAGGGAATGGTGATGATAGCTTTTTACTATGTTTCGTCATGCGCAAAATAAATATTGATTAACTGTTGAAAACGTTATCTGTACTTATCAGAAAAGTGAGATTGATAATTAATTATTATCTACTTTTCTGATTATACTAATAACTAAACTAGGTACTGTACCAACTAAAACAAAATGGTCAACGAAATCTGTGTGAATAAAAACAAGCTATACTTTAATGTTAAATAATGTGTTGATTGTCTATCATCATCATCATCATTTCAGCCTATCGCCGTCCACTGCTGAACATAGGCCTCTCCAATAGATTTCCAGTGCGACCGGTCCATTGCCACCTGCATCCAACGAGACCCAGCGCTTTTTAATAGGTCGTCGGTCCATCTGGTAGGTGGCCGTCCCACACTGCGCTTGCCAGTACGTGGTCGCCACTCCAGGGTCTTTCTGCCCCATCGACCGTCCTCTCTTCGTGCTATGTGGCCGGCCCATTGCCACTTCAGTTCACTAATTCTACGGGCTATGTCAGCAACCTTCGTTCTTCTACGGATCTCCTCATTTCGGATTCGATCACGTAGAGAAATGCCGAGCATAGCCCTCTCCATAGCTCGCTGCGCCACTTTGAGCCTTCTAAAAAGATCCCTAGTGAAGCACCACGTTTCCGAGCCGTAAGTCATCACTGGTAACACCCATTGGTTGTACGCCTTTGTCTTAAGGCACTGAGGTATTTTGGACGAGAAGACTATATAAGCCTATATATAAGCCTATGAAATGCTTTTAATCATTTTAGTGCTTATGCAATGATAGTATATAATTAATTTCTGTTATTATTTTCAGCATTAAATTTCTCAATTTAATGGTAAACACGTCATAAATAATTTCATCGAACCTTGTTAATTTTTGTGTAAACAAGAACAAAACCAGCCGGAAACAAAGATGCGACCATAAACAATATTTTAACATTTTGACAACGACAGCTGTTTGAAAATAGTGACAAAAACTGGACGTAAAATTGAAATTCATTTCACATTTTATTAAAACTAAGTGCATGATAATGAACGTTGTATATTTATAAAAGTGTTGAATTTGTTGGTATCTAAATAATGAGTGTGGGTTTAAAAAGAAATTCATTTGTAGTTTGACAATCAACATGTATACTTTGAAGGGTATATTTCCCGAGCCGAGTAAGTCCGTTACATTTTGTTTTTTTGTTGTTTATGTTAAAAAATAACATAGTCTAGTATACTAGTATTAGTATTTACTGTTTAAAATTTAAAAGAATACTGTATACACGGTCATTGTCCCACTAATACTAAATTTGATTCAATCAAATTATAATTTCACTTTTTCATATGACTTATCGCGGCGATGCTCATATTTATCGTGAGAATATTTTATTTTATTTTATTGTACTAAATGAGCATTAATTATCCATGTGAGGATACCCATTTAAGGGTTTGGTATAAGCCAACTTAATAAAAACTGACATTGGTAATTTGAAGTAGTATTAGAGAAGCTAGTAAGGATATATCTAGTGTGAATAGATAAAAAAAAAAGAATAACTTCACTGAATAAGAGTCTTTAATGACTAATTTTAACATGCTTACAGAGAAAGATCAAAAAAAGAACTTCATCAAAGAAAATATGAAGCAGCTGAAATACATTCAGAAACAATCACCAAAGGAGACTTCTAAGAGTCTTCGAACTCAAGATATGACCAACTCTGCTACTGGTAGCACAATTGGTCAAGTAAAATCCTCACCATCAAACAAAAGTGCCAAAATCAGCTTAAACATTGGTAAACCTGGTGCTGCAAACAGGAAAAAACTTTCAGACAATGTACGGATAAAAAAAGGAGACATGGCAGAATTCCTTAAACGCAAAGAACTTAGACAAATGAAACCTGTAGATTTACAAAATGATGACGAGAACTCCTCAGAATCATCTGGACATCTCCGAGATGTTGCTTGCCAGACTATCGAGTCGAATCTTTCACAAAAACTGACAGAAAGCACAAAATTAACTGTTCTCTACCCTAAGAAGGAAGATGATGGTAAAGTGAAAGCATGTGGCGATACTGGTCTTCATCGAAGTCCTCCGCCATCACAGACTCCACGTAAAGGTGGAGATGAAAATATAGAAATAGATAGGAACAGAAGTCGTCTTAATGCTATATTGGAAAGGAAGGACAGTAAAGATCCTTACTTGCCTTCAGGTAATTTAAAGATATGAAATATAGTTAAGGGCATCTTTAATTTGTTTCAATTATGAAACTCCAAATAAATTATACAATATTGTATGAATAAACTTTAATGATGGATAGCTTTAGTTTCTGACTTTGACTTCTGACTATATTGTGTGGCTCAAACGTAGTCTGCAGCTATTTGAAGATGTTAATTCTGGTAGAAATGACATGTAATTTAAAAAACTAATCCTTTTATTTCACTTGAATATATGTGAATTTATCTACAGGCTACCAAAAAGGAGTTTTACCAAAATATCTCCGAGAACGGAAGGAGCAGACACAAAAAGATTCTGAAGTAGTCAGTGATAGTGACAATATTCAGTGTCCACCTGGACATGTCACCTTACCTGATAATGAGAGAAAGGAAACACTTCGGATGCTACGAAATAGTAAGTTGCATATTACTTTGGTTTTAATCATGAAAAACCAAATAAGTGTCAAATGAAGATTGAAACCGTATGAATAAAAAAAAAACTGTGAAAAAAATTCTAACTAATGTTTGTAAACAAAGATTCCCACATTGAATTTTATTAAAAATAATTACAAAGCTTTTCAATGAATAAATAAATTATTTTTCATTGATAATTGCATTAGCATAGTACTGAAATACTGAATATAGGGTTTTCGTGAATCTTACCCCTATACTTAAAAATAATCTCTGCAACACTAATTACTGGAATTTATCTTACTGAATTATATTCTAGGTTTTGCGGAACTTGTCAATGATTTAAACAAATTGCCGGTCAAGACTGACACTCTCAAGATGCGCAACAAAAAGATGGAATTAGAGAAACAACTGGCAAAATTAGAAGAGGGTATAAAAGTTTTTTCACGACCAAAAGTTTTTGTCAAAATTGGTGAATAATACGACAGGGTTGTTGTTGATCTCCTAAGAAGCGTTTGGAATTAAATAAAATCTTAGTTTGTGAACACAAACAATATTTTGAATAACTAATATAAAAAATTATACTAATCACGAAGATTCAAACCAATTCTTTTAGTGTTCATTATTCAGATTAAATGTCACTATAATTTCAAAATGTCTTAAAATTTGTTGAAATTTAATGTTTTCAAATAAAGTCATTTTACATGGGTATTTTAGAATAAATTAACTTTTTTCAAACAAGTTATCCGTCCATAAATTGTATGTAAAAAATTACTTTATTGATCTCAATCTGTAAGTTAATTTCCTTTATAATGTTAGTCTCACAATAATTGTTAGTTACTTGTTGTATTTTTGAAAATATATATGAAACCTCTTTGTATTTGATTTTTTTTGTATAAAAATACCTTTTAAGAATTTTTCTAATTATGAAATGAAAATACCATTTTAACATAACAAATAAAATTTATAATTAAACAACAATTTGGTACGAATAATAAACAACTATTTAAATTACGACACAATAGATGTCACAACATATGAGCACAAAAAAGTAGTTTTACGAAATCACAAAAATAATTGTTTTTTTATTTCAATTTCCTTTCTAAACAAAGTAGTACCTACTTTAGTTGCAAGTTTGCTGGAATATGTCCGATTAAACAATGGCTAGAACTATCAAGCGGTGTTGAATTAACATGAAAAATGTTTATTGTATATTCTGTCTACTAAAGAATAATTATTATTAAGTTATGTCAACTTAATGTGAATATAATAATTTTGTGCTAAATTCTATTCAATTGCAATAAGATAACTGTTTTATCACTATAATCTTCTAACATGTTGAAACAAGTGGCTGTTGAATATTATTGGTCCTTTCCTGTAGCAGGGTTCATCATCATTATACCACTGATACATGGAGAAATCTGGGAAAAAGAATTTGATCTCCTTTTCTGCTGATTGAGGGGAATCTGAAAGGAAAAAGAATAATTCCACACCATCCCCATATTTTACTATCAGTAACCAGATATTTGGCCATTTGAAATTAAAAAATACCAGTTTAAAATGAATAATTTGTTTTTCATAAATTTTTTAATTTTAATAATATACTAAGAGAGCAAAATCATTGAGGAATTGTAAGGCTGCATGTCAAAAGCTGTATACATTTATCATATACCCAGTATATATAGGATTCTTTTTTTTAATTTTTTTTTTATTGCTTAGATGTGTGGACGAGCTCGCAGCCCACCTGGTGTTAAGTGGTTACTGGTTATAATTCTTATCAATATATTTATTTATACCTGAACCATGTGCAACATTCCTTGTATCTGAAATACCAAACAGCCCCCTGAGACAGTACGGGTCTTGGAACTGTGCTTTGTATACACTTGTGGGACCTAGCATTTTTCTCCACATCTGTATTGCTCTCATGTGTCCAAGGATATGCAAATCTATGCAGCCACTGTAATAATTGCTTTATTTGTGTTCAACAGTCACTATCTACGCAATCATAAAGTTTTTTATTTTTTATTTCTTAGATGGATGGTCAAGCTCCCACCTGGTGTTAAGTGGTTACTGGAGCCCAAAGACATCTACAACGCAAATGCGCCACCCACCTTGAGATATAAGTTCTAAAGTCTCAAGTATAGTTGCCCACCCTTCGCATTACTGCTTCATGGCAGAAATAGGCAGGGTGGTGGTACCTACCCGTGTAGGTACCACCGTGTACCTACCAGTAATGTAATAAAGTAATATTCTCGAAACATTAAATGTAACATAAGTAACTTGGTTGAACCCTGTGCCTCCTTCATCAGCCAAAAAATACACATAGAGCTCCTGCAAAGTGACTCTTCCTTACTTCAACTATGAACAATGAATCTAATAGAGATCTACTAGAACCTAAATATTCCCAGGAAATATAAAATTACACGTACATGTAACGTCTAGAATTCATGATAGGTTATTACGTATTATTTAATTACCTGGCCATAAATGTGACTAGACGGTTGTAAAAGAACTTCCCTACATGTTCTCTATAAAACTTTGCTGCAGTGTCTTCATCCAACAATATTCTTTTAGTTTTTATAACAACGAATTTGCTCTTTACAGCTTGTCGGATGTATGATAATGCTATAGGATTCTTAACGGCGTGGGGTTTTACTATCGCTAACGTTAGCTGAAGCTTTTGCATTGTGAAAAACAACTTATTTTAGTCATAATAAGTATGTATTGAATTAAATATTTTTTTATTGTTTATACACATAGCACGGTAGTAGTGGTAGTTCCGTTTTTCTAATTGGAATTTGGAAAGGCGAAAGTATCAAACCATAGAGCCTTTTATTGATTATTATAAGGCCGAACAAAATCAAAAATAAATCCATGAAATAATTATTTCACAATAGGTACATAATCAGTTAATAGTATTTTCCTTTTTAAAGTGTTCCAATACAAGTTGAAACGTAGTCGAAAGTGTTATAACGTATTGTAGTTTGACAAAAGTTCGTCGTTTTATTCGTTTTAAGTATTTTTTTATTATTGCTTAGACGGATGGACGAGCTCACAGCCCACCTGATGTTAAGTGGTTACTGGAGCCCATAGACAATTACAACGGCTACCCCACCCTTCGAACCGAAACGCATTACTGCTTCACGGCGGAAATAGGCGGGGTGGTGGTACCTACCCGTGTGGACTCCCAAGAGGTCCCATCACCAGTGGTTACGCAAATTATACTTTTGCGGGCTTGATTTTTATTACACGATGTTATTCCTTCGCTGTGGAAGTCAGTTCAGTTGATATGTACGTATTTCATTAGAAAAATTGGCACTTGCCTGATGTCTTGTGAGTTCGCACGAGTAGGTAGCACCACCCTGCCTATTTCTGCCATAAAGCAGTAATGCGTTTCATTTCGAAGGCTAGGGCAGCCATTGAACTTTTGTAGAGGCAGTCTCCTCCCGGGGATGGTAAAGGGGTGACTTGAGGGGGTTGAGGCTGCGCCGCACGCTACCTACCATCACTCTAGCGCACTGGCACCAGAAGGACGGGACAACACGTCGGCGATTACGGCCTGCAATGCGGTCCGCATTGTCGTCGTTGCTATCGTCGCCGAACATACTGTGGAAGAGCAACCCGGTCGGAGGTGTATCGCGTTCTGACCCGTCAGACTGGTTTTGGCCAAGCGGGGTATCCCAGAATACCAGCGGCATCACCCGGGCGGTCAGGTAGGGCCGCCGTACCACGGAGACCAGCGTCATTGGTCGTTGATTATCGTCTCGACGACCCGTCGGTCACGGGTCCTCGGAGTGGCGCCGCGTATCTGGTTATAGTGTTGACCGCGGGAACCCCCCCTACACTGTCCGGATTCTGAGCCCGGACGGAGATCGGACGTCAGGTGTAAATATGCAAGGGAGTCGTTTAGTGCGGTAGGGCCCTAAAATTCCTTGGGCCCGCGGTCTGCTACCAAAACCTGCAGATCGTAAAGTTCCACATACCTCGCGCCCTCTTAGGCGCGGGGACCTCTTAGAAGGATCGGCCCCGGTCCCGAAAAAAAAACCAATGAACTTTAAAAACTGGGACATTAGAATTCAAATCTCAAGGTGCATGGCGGCATTTACATTGTAGAAGGCTATGGGCTCTGGTAAACACTTTAAGTGCTTCATTTTGAATGAATCATTATCTCATCTTCTCATCTGAATAGGTATACAAAAAAAACTTTTTAGAAGGCAACTTTGTCTTTTGTTACAAAGAATTTGGCGATATTGGCTATTTTCCTTTTGCCTATACAATTGACAAATGAAACAAGTTAAACAGTCCCTGACTGAACCATTTTTAATTTTAAGGTTAGTCTTTCTGTTTGTAGTTATAAAAACAAATAGTTAATTAAACATCTTAAAAAATGCCAGATATAGAAACTAAAAGAAAAGCAGAGGATGTGTCCCTTGTACCTTCCAAGCGAGTACGGCATGAGATCTCAGTAGTCGGCACCAGAGAAAAGGCAGTTGTTACTTCATCAGTGAGTATTGTTTTCAATAAAGTTTACTTATTTTCTCAATAGTACGGTCTATAAAAGCTAAGAACAAAGCTAAGAACTCTAACGCCACGATAAAAGCATTAAGAGATCATAATTATTAGAAATGGAACCCAACATCCAAAATAAACTTTTAGAAAAACACAATCTGTACTTAGGTAATCATGATTGATATTTATTAAAATTTATAAGGGAATACGAATTTTAGTCGGCTTGTACTTTAAGTTTTATTTTTCACTATTTGTAGTGATCAACAAGATTCCAAGATTCCTGTGTTGTGTTTTAAGGATATTCTTGTCGTTCTAGGTTCCAAGAACATCAAACTTGTATGCGCCAATTATGTTATTGGAAGGTCACCAAGGAGAAATTTTCACAGCCAAATTTCATCCTGAAGGCAAACATTTGGCTTCTGCAGGCTTTGACAGACAAATATGTAAGTAACAAAATCATGACAAAGCTTTTGAATTGGCAAGGTGTTTCTAAAATTCACACTCTAATAAACTACTATCAAAACGTTAATAAAGAATTGACACATTTGATAATACAAATTATAAGATTACAGTAGGTAGGTTTTAAATTTAGTTGAGAAGAGTGAACAAGCTAAAATCTGACCTGGTGTATAAGTGATTATTGGAGACCATAGACATTATATTACAGCGTCTTAAATTTTCTCTCAAGTCCAAATCCATTTCAGTTTGATTTAATATGCATTATTAAGAATGACTGCCAGTACCAATATCCCAGGCATGGGCCACACTGTACTGGGGTTTTAGTGACACGAGCCCTATAATGTAGGTAATAATAAGATATAATATTCAAAATGATAGATATAAACTGTTTAGCTTAAGCAATCATTAATATAAAAAAATTACAAAAAGAATGTTTTTATCGTTGAAAATTTTCACCAATGTCAGGGTTATGTTGAAAACTTATAAGCTGTACAAGTTCAAATTAGTGATATTATGATTTTAGATTTTTCTTATTTTCTTTGACAGTAATATGGAATGTGTATGGTCAATGCGAGAATGTGATGGTGATGAAAGGTCACACGGGAGCAATAATGCAGCTTTGCTTCTCACCTGATGGTTCACATTTGTACACTGGAGCTACGGACAATACTGTAGCAGTATGGGACGTACCCACCGGGACTAGAATCAAGAAGTTAAAGGGTCACGCTAACTTTGTGAACTCTGTTTCAGGTATGTTTCATAGTTTGAGTTTTGACACACATTGGTTTTAATGCTAGTGCTTTCTTGTAGTACAAAATATATACAACAGTGAATTCATTAAACACTAATTTGCAATCTCACTGTCTTAAAGTGATTGGATCTAAATTAAGTGGGATTGATCTAAAATTGAAGCTATAATCCGTAACCATGGTTTGAAACCAGATAATATCAATGCAAAATCTCAATGCCTGTGGATACAATACTGTAACATCCATAACATAACATCCATTAAAAAATTGGTTTAGACAATGTTACAACCTATTCTAAATTTCTCGTGTTATCTCTATATCCAGGAGCAAGAAGAGGTCCAGAACTCTTAGTTTCAGCTTCAGATGATAACACCATAAAATTATGGGATGCAAGGAAAAGGAATCCAGTTGCATCGTTTGACAGTTCATACCCAGTCACAAGTGTACTCTTCAATGATACAGCTGAGAAAATTTTATCCAGTGGTGTGGACAATGTCATCAAAATGTGGGATATAAGGAATAATCAGATTTCCCTGAAAATAAAAGGACATACAGACACTGTTACAGGTTGGTAATTCTTTATTGATTCTGATATATTAGATTTTTATTAGGTGATAATACTGCAACCAGAAATTAAATTAAAACATTGATACTGTTTATCTGGAGTGGAGTGAGGGCAATATGATGACAGTAATGACTTCAGTCTATTAGTTAACTACTAAAATACTGATTACCATACAATGTATTTAACAAATATTGATCTTATGAGGAAATGAGAATGGATTGATTGGTATGCAGTACAGTAGTAGTTGTTGCATACATATTTCTCTTTATAATCTGTGTTGTTACTTGTTGACGGGTGTATTGTAAACTTCTTCACCAACTCTGCCTTCGATAGCCCAAAGCAGTACAAGGTAATTTTAGAGAAATGTAACAGCTATTATTAGAATCTCTCTAGCCTTATAAGTAGCAATAATTCATGACTAAGACTACTTGTTTAGTTTACTTATAGATCGTGAAGTCATCTACCCAGGTGCAGCAAGTAATATGTGAATAGAAATCAAATGAGTTTGATACATTTAATGACTGGCAATGTCTAACTTGTGTTGCAATACTCGTTTACAGGATTATCATTGTCATGGGATGGTGCATATCTCCTGTCCAATTCAATGGATAATACACTCCGTATTTGGGACGTTAGACCGTTTGCACCAACAGAACGCTGTGTCAAATTAATGTCTGGCCACCAACACAACTTTGAGAAAAATCTGCTCAGATGTGCATGGTCTCAGGACGGCTCCAAGGTTAGTAGTTCACTCATCTTGAAAAAAAGTACTCTAACACTTTTATTTTCCTAATAGCCATTGTCTTAGTAGACCCCAATGTTGAAACTACTTCCAGGCGAAGTCAGACTTCTTTTGTAATATTTCTAGTTGCACCTTCCGTGCGGTACTGAAGGTGATTGCATCAAATGAACCTAGCTATTGTCAAATATTCTTAAAATATACAATGAGCTGTAGAACTCTATGGGTACCTTATGTTGTATAATTTATTTATTCCCTATATGCCCCATACCAGGTGACAGTAATGTTGTATACCATGCACAAAATATATGTCTCATCTAAATCATACAGTATTCATACAATAATTAGGTAGGCAGAGGCTTGGCTCTGCCCCTGGCATTGCTGAAGTCCATGGGCGACGGTAACCACTCACCATCAGGTGGGCCGTATGCTCGTCTGCCTACAAGGGAAAAAAAATTTTTTTTTATAATAATAATAACTCATAATAATGTCTCAACCATAATACATTTAATAAACAGTATGCTTAGTGCGAGTATTTCAGGGACGTCTTAAACTAGGATAGGGCCCTTGGGCACACAAGAATTTGAGGCCCTTTTGGAAAGTAAAAGAAGCGAATTATAATTACATTTTTTACTGAGTATGACTATTTATTGTAGGTAATCAAATACAGTATGATATAATATGTCATTAATGATATTAGAATGCTGCTGGTTACGATTTCGATAACGGTTTCTTTCGGGGTTTCTGTTGAGCAAAATCTTCTATTATAGGCATAGTAGGTATATGCCTTGTAAATACCTTCTGATTACTGATTTGTGAAAAAGTATAATGTGCCCGACAAAAATGTTTTGAGAATAAGCGTGTGAGAGAAATTGTCGGTCTTTCGGGGCCCCCTGAGAATGGGGGCCCTGGGCACGGGCCCCGTGTGCCCTTAGGTAAAGACGGTATTGAGTATTTTAACGTTCTCGACAGCGCCCCTAGCGGCAAACGTAGGCAAATGTTCCAACTCCATATAAATTTGACTTAACTTTTACGCTATCGAGAACATTAAAAAACTCGCACTAATCACACTGAATGTACACTCCTGCAAAAAAAAAATCTTTGTGCCTGTTTTATTAAAAGAACCTAAAATTTAACAAATAATAAATAATCAGATTTAACAAATAATAAATAAATAACATAACAGTTTTTTATTGTATGTAATGCTGGTGATATTATTTACAAATTGCCTACAAAATATGTATTTGATTTTTAGGTGTCAGCAGGTTCTTCAGATCGTTTCCTATACGTTTGGGACACAACATCCAGAAGAGTTCTTTACAAATTGCCTGGACACATAGGATCCGTCAATGATGTGGACTTTCATCCAAACGAACCCATAGTGTTATCAGTGTCCAGTGATAAACAGATTTATTTGGGAGAAATTGAAAATTGAGGACTGATTTTACTTTTAAATTTTTAGTTACACAATTTCCTGTCTCGAGTTTGATGATCTTAAGCAAGTACATAAAATAATAATGAATGCAATTTGGTCGTGATTATTGGAAATCTACAGGGTGTACAAACAAAACAATATTAATTTACTAAAAATGTGTAAAAGATCAATGACGATGTGTTCGTATTACTGTTGGCAGGTTATTTTGGTTTGCAGGGTGGATATCAGTCTTACTATACAATTGTGAGAACCGCCTCATGTCTCAAGCAGGATAAAACATTTACATGGGCTTTGGTAATGTTTTACTTCAGGTGATCCGTAAACTCATAAAGCCATAAAAAAAAACCATTAAATGTATTAAAATGAAACTTAAACTGACTGTAATAAAAAAACACTTAAGTCAAAAATAGAATTTAGCATAACATTTAACATTAGAAATAATTTACCTTTACACTAGAATATAAAATAAAAGTGGGTTTAATGTATTTAAAAGATTTTCTAAAATTACATTATCAGTGCATATATCTTTGTGGTTGATTGTTCGATTAAATGCAAAATCTACTCAATTTTACATTGGTAATTAAATTTGATAGCAATGACAGGAACCAGAGATGCAATACATCATTATTATTCCACATTTAACTGTAATACTGAAGCGATATAAATATGTAAAATGTAATATAGGAATACATTTAATTTATAAGCAAAATGTGTCTTTTATTGTGCAGTGTTGAGACCTGTGAATAGTATACAAATATGAGATACATTGGATTGTATGCATTCTGTTGAAGTTTTAAAGTATGCCCTACTATAACTGTCCTGTTCAAATGTAAATGCTTGATTTTGTATTTAATCAATGTCTTAAATGGTAATAAATATGCCATTGACTGTCTATGTAAGGGACTGAACTATCAGGCCATTCCTATTAATACTTTTTTATTTGTGCCTTAGATTAGTATTACTCATGGCCTAATGTTAAGCAGTTATCAGAACATAGACAACGCAATGTAAATGTGATAATCCAGTTTGAGACATGAGGCCTAAGTCTCAACTGTAGCATAACCAGTATCTTATCCTTCAAACTAGAGTACATAACTACTTCACAGCCTAAATAGGTAGGGTGGGACCTGCCCGTGCAAGGTCACAAGACTTCCTAACTCCAGTCTGTTGGAATTTTGGAAATACTCATTAATGTCAACTCATAATGTCGTTTATACACGTTTCAATTGTTACATAACTCTTGGGGTGGTGCTATTTCAGGTACAAAACCTAACTGAAACTTGTCACTTTTAAATGCTTCCAAATCGTCTGGTGTGAGCTCTTCCATTTTACTATAAACACCACTCTGTTCTACTGAAGGCACATTTTTTCCAAAAAATGATTGTTGTGTATTTGACTTTTGGAAGGTATTAGTATCCATATTTTGCTGCGAGATATTCAATTGAAATGGTGAAGCTTGAGTGTCATTCTGTTTAAACAAATTCTGATTTGCACTAGCAAAGATGTTGGAAGGATTTTGTAAGTTTTGATTGGTATTACTGAACACATTGGTTTGATTTTGTGCAAATACATTCTGATTGGCCTGAGCAAATATTGATTTTGCTCCGGCATCCGTTATTCCTAACTGTGTACTGTTTTGTGCAAACATATTATTTGTAGCTCCATTATCAAACATGTTTTGAGGGTTGTTTTGTGAGAAAATTGAAGGTGTTGGATTGTTCTGAGTGAAAACAGAACTTTGGACTGCACTCCTGAATACTGAAGTGGCCGCACCACTGCCGGATTGTGTCGCTGTGAAAGGAGACAGCACAGTCTGCCCTTCTTTATATTGCATTATCGATCGTAGAACTTTGATCAAATGTGGTGTTGGTTGTAGCAATTGTTCATATTTCTGTCTTGTTTCTCTAGTTAAGTTGTTAATGTAGGCAATCTGAAAATACAAAGATAATGATGACTACTCATATGCTCTTGTCCAGAGCGTAGATAGTGGTAAAACCTCTTGCGAGTCCGTATGGGTAGGTACCACCACCCCGCCTATTTCTGCAGTGAAGCAGTAATGTGTTTCAGTTTGAAGGGCCAGGCAGCTGTTGTGACTATACTTGAGGCCTTAGAGTTTATATCTCAAGGTGGGTGGCGCATTTACGTTGTAGATGTCTATGGGCTCCAGTAACCACTTAACACCAGGCGGGCTGTGAGCTCGTCCACCCATCTAAGCAATAAAAAAAATTAGTATTGTGCGCATGTGTTGTATAGGGAAAGGAATACAAGGTTATTTGTGCCAGTACTGTCAGACACATTTTTATATTTTGCTATGCAGTATTCTTTTACAAAAATGTTCATTATTTTTGTAATATTGTAGTAAATATTGTAGTTTTTCAATTAAATGACACTTCAGTTTTGATAATTAGTGATAAAAGTCTACTTAACAATATCACCCGTTCAGTGGAAGATCTTCCCTTTGTATACCTACAAAAGCCATTTCCTTCATATACCTACAAAAGCCATTTACTTTTTTCTTAATAAGTCTGTTGAAAATATACTTACAGCTTGTTCTAAAGTATTATTTCTTTTCGATTCATATATAAAAAGCCTCATTTCCTCTGGTGATAGATCATGAATTCCCGGAATTATCGGCTTCTCCTTGTAGGGTGCATAACACGAGAGTATCCATTGGCTTCCGTGTAGTACTGATTTAACATCTGTCTGTACTTGATTCACAAGTTGTTCATCAGTGTGCTCCGTGTTAGTCACCACCGGCTGTGGAGTTGTTGCTGAAAATGTACTTTTATTTATAATAATTTTGGCTTGACATCACTGACTGAATAAGTGGTCATAGTCCAATATCAATAATGAACTGAAATTAAGTCCTGATCAGAGTCTTCATATTACTTATTATGAGTCGTCTATTATCAAAGGTGGCAATCTGTGCATTTGGACAAAAAAATGTTATTGATATGTCAATACAGATTTGTTTGAATATAATCGTCTCCTTCAAAGAATTCGGTTCAAAACCTGCATTAAATAAAGGTTAATACTTAACCTGTTATTTATCTAAGATGTCGTTCAGAAGAGTTTTGTGACTGCCAATGGAATACAAAGTCAATAATTCGTTTTTCTGATTTACCAATAATTGTCCAAAAGTCACATTGCCGGCTTTGATAATAGTCGACTCTTATATTCCAAGCAGTACCTACTCTATAAAATACTTTATAATATAGACTTTTTTTTTATTTATTTTTAAATAAAGCTTGTAAAGTAATCAGGTTTGCAATAGCAGTGTGTCCAATATTGTTCCCAACTTCCCAGGGTTTGTTTTAATGCAATCAGCCTTAAATATCTGTGATTAGCTTCTAGTTAATAACTTACCATGATATGTGTATTTGGAACCGTAAACATGTTCAAATCTACAATTTTGGCCGTATCGGCAGTAGCCTTGCTGGAAGAACTTGCAAACAATCATAATTGGATAGTTTTATTCAATTATAATATGTAATTAGGTAGGTACATGGTAGGTAGGTAGGTATGTAGGTAAATGTAAACAGTTTCTATTTTTATAAAAAAAATTAAGGTATTTTATGCCCTGGTAACTAAGTATTTTAGGTCAAGTTTTATTTTAATATACATATATTCTTATATTTATTAAAAATACTAAAATGGGGTGAAATTAAATGAAGTTGATTAATTAGAGACATTAACCAACTGGGATGAAATTAAATGAAATGAGATGATATGATATGGGATGAAATATAATCTCAGTAAAATGGTGGTCATTTATTGAGACTTTTTCACTGGACTTTTGGAGGATCCTGAGAAGTTACGTCCAGCGGCTTTGTTTCATTTTCCCACATTAGATACTAAACAGTTAATAAACTACCGTTAGTACACATTTAAACATAAAGAAACACTAAATAGACAAATTAAATAAAAAACACATAACTTCGCTCCTCGCGTTTCCGCCAAAGTCATAAAGTTTCAAATTTAAATCAGTCATTGTCACTATTAGACGGGCAATGCGAGTGTAATGCATACAGCGAAATCTTTTGTAGTAAAAACCTTGACCGGATAAATCAATACTGTAGGTGTTGGACAAGATGTAATAATATAACCTGTTATTAGACAAAAGTCAAATATAATATATTAGATCAGAAATTAGTTTTACTCCTCCAAAAATATGCACACTAATAGAATTTATTTTTCAATATTATGCTTTAAGATTCAATTCAATTCATACGCGATGCCAATTAAAAAATGTATAAATAAATACTGAAAAAAAAACCGATAAAAATATAAAGACAATCGAAAAAGTAATAAATTAGAAATACATGAATTTGAGACATGATGCGTCAATTTGTAAAAATAAATTTGTTTAATATTTTATAAACAGTAATCGAATAAATTAAAAACTTTAACGAACATTTAAGAACAAACGATTTTCGGGTGCCAGGTTCATAGATTAATTTCTATTTATATCAAGATACTCAAAGAATAAAGTTCATTTGGTGAAGCTACAATTTTATCTTATCTCAAAAAAATAACATATTTCCCCGTATTAAGTAGTATGGACTACATTTCCTTTGCCTGCTTGATGGACGAAGTCTACGAAAAGGAGATCAAATCAAAGTATGTGTAAACCATAGACCTATATAGTAGGGACACGACATATTGTTCTATACGTACAATTGCTTATATAAATAGCACCCATTTTGAAGGCACACACATAAACATATATCTATCTCGTTCTTACTCAGCACTTTAACTCGCAGGAAAACAATATAACAGTATTTCAGTGTGTACATAAAATGAAACATGAATATACGTAAATGTCTCCGTCTCCGTCTAATGAGGCCGAAAATCCGCCATGTTTAGCGCACCAAATGTCATTGTCGCGTCAGTTCGGCCGTATGTTTTGGGTTGTACATTCTTTATTGAATTTGATATCGATTTAATATGATTGCTTATATAAAATTTCTTATTTTATCATGCTTAAAACATACAAAAATAATAATTAAAACATATTTTATAGGATCTCAAGAAAGTCGATGCCCCAAAACTATTATCTATATATATATTTAAATTCATTATGGAGTCCCCATCCGAAAAATCGGACACCATTTTTCGGTCGGAATCTATTGATCATGACACTAATCACAAATACCTCTTTAAAATATGTCATCAAAACATATTTAGACAGTCTGTTTAGATATTTCGGGAAAAAGGCTACCGACAAAATCTCTTCGGAACTATTTAAATAAAATAGTTTTATTCCGCAGTGAGTAAAACACTATTGTAAATTCGTTAAATATTTAATAATTAAGTGATTTTAGAGAGGAAGTCACAAGGAATGACGTTTGTAATTTTATTAACGAACAAATGTTCTGTAGGTGTTTTTTTTTTATCAGGCGGTCCCTTGATAAGTTTAAAATTTGAATCACTCAAGTGAGAGTGATTCAAATGGTGCGGCGCACCTTCCTTGAGGTGCGCTGCGGTAGTGTGTTACGGACTTTAGAGTCAGCAAAACAATTAAAATAGATTGTAATAGTCTAAGAAAAACACGTACTCAAAATACGATAACATTCAGCATGCTAGAAATGGGCAGATGGCACTGTACTACGCCATATCTTTATGTTTTGCGCCAAACGACAACTTTATAAAATCAGTGTAGCAAATTTTAAAAATCGTCATATCGTTTATTTGGCAAATTTGAACTCGAACGAACGAATTTTGCACGAACTCGTCTTAGATTTCACATAATATCTAAATCACATCATCTTTGCACATAACAATATACTTACTTCTTATTAAAGTATAAATTCTACAAATACATTCATACTCAACAATATTTAAAATAAAATGAGCCAAGAACATTTATCGATAAAACCTACTAACATTAAAATCTTCTGGGCAGCACTAAAACCGCCATGTTTTGTGGCCAGATGACGTCACAGTGGCACGAATTTTTTGTTGACGTTTCATTTCCATAGGTTTCCTACTTCAGTGGTGTAAACCTACCAAAAGGTATGTGCACGACTACTATCATAATCCGGATGAGACTGGGTCATGCTTGCACTCCATCTCATTTGACTAGATTGGGTATAGTCAATAACAATATGTGTGATTGCGGCGCTGATGTTGGCAATTTAAATCATATTTTTTTCGCGTGCTCCTTATATGACTGTTCCTCATTTATTGATTTATTAACATCCCTTGGTATTCCACTCCCGACTTCTATTAATACTTTGCTGTGTACTATGAACTATGATATTTATTTATGTATTTCAAATTTTATCCTGAAACATAATATCAAATTGTAATTATGTATATAAATACCTACCTGATCCATTCTTTTTAATTATCCGTTTTTTCCTTTTTCTCCTGTTTCCCTACCTTTACCCTTGTATGTGGCTAAACGCACAAACAGTGCAAGCTAAAAAAAAAAAAAAAAAAAAAAAAAAAGGTATGTGGCTCAGTGAATTTAGCCCCATTTTTTTCGGATTTTTTATTTTTAATTATTTGTTCGTCGTTTGTTCGTTAATGTTCGAGTGTAAAAATTGTTGTATAAAAATAAAATCACAAGAACATAACATTTTTTTACTCGGTAAAAATCACAATTACATGACTCATTGTGGTTCTAAAACATAAAAAAACTCCATGAGGCTGTAATTGAGCGCTAGGTGACACATACTCAGGTTTCACTTTGAGGTCATTGAATTTTTTCCAACTACCTGATATTTTCCTACAGTACGCAAAATAATGACCGACATCATAAGCTGCCACTCCAGACAATCTGAAAATTTACATAGAATAATAATTTTTAGTTCTAAATACATACACGTAAAAATAATATAGAATAAGGTTAACTAACCGATAACTTAAGTCAATATCAATGCATCCTTATTGTGAGCTTTCAAAGTAATTTTAGCTGGACGTTCGCTTAATGTACAGGTACGTCCAGATGATTCCTTGCTTCTTCCACGAATATCTAATTCAATAAAAATGCACTCTTTAGGAGTGTAATGACGCGTTTGTTTGTCGGATTTACACAGTGAACACGAAACATTAAAAAATGTTGCATGAAAGTCTAGAGCTTTTTCCAATAAAGAAAATCCTTTTTTAAATAGTTTATTTAGTTGTTTTTATGATCGAACAATCACCAATAGTCGTCGAACAAACGATAATGGGGTTGGCAACTGTCAAAGTGGCGCTGTTGTGCATTGTTCCCATAACATTCAATATTTGTATTGGAATTTTTGATTAAAAATTATTTTAAACACAATGACGCGTTGTTTTGTGCCAATATGCTCAGAAATTGGAGTACATCAATTCCGAAGGACAAGAAAATTGGAAGACTGTGGTTAAAGGCCATTTGACGCGAAAAAAGTACTNTTAATTGACAGGGGCCAACGGCTCGACAAGAAGTCTGGTATGATGAGCACGAGACTGCCCATGTTATACAGTTTGTATATTAAGCCGTTGTGAAAACTTTGTACAACGCCTTCGCGATATCGAGGAAGAGGGCTCCGGTGGGGAAGGATCTGCGTTTGTTAAGGCCCACTAAGATGTGCTGCGTGAAGCGGTACACTTGTTGGACGAACGAGTGCTTGGCGCGGAATCCAAATTGCTCATCGTATGCCTTTTAAGGGATTAAACAATACTAAGGTACTGATACTCGTATAGACAAGGTCGAATAAACTAAGACGATTCTAGTTAAGCTGAACTGGCGTACGGGCGGCCAACACTCCCTCCATCCTCAGTAGAATTTTTAGAAATTAGATGAAATCGGTCTTATTTGATTGCGTGGAGTGGTTTTGTTGTTACATCTTCATCTCAGATCAACGTAGATAAGATTTTTTAACTGCTATTGTTATTTTTCGTTTATAGGTCGCCGTTTTTTTTTCATAATTTACTACCAGACTTATGTAGAAGTTGAAATGCCCGTTTTCAGACCGGCCGAGTTATTTCGCGGGTATTTAATGTGCTTCACACGGACTCTGCTTAAATCACGTTTGTACAATAAGTAGTTCGTCTACACTAGCCCTGTGTTTACTAACACGGTCACAGTACAACGAAACGTGTTCTTTAAATATGCCACTGTTATAATAATGTAAACATCATAAGTATTTATAATTGAATGTTTTCGTTGAACGCGAATCTTTCAACAACGTGTCGAATGGACATGAGTTTTTCTTTGCGGTTTTATGTAGTCATCTATTTTTAAGCCTGTGACCCCAAAAAAAAAGCAATGGAGCTTATTTTGATGCCGGTGTTTGCTTTTCTGCTATACCTATGTATGTGAGAATTGTAGTCCCATTGCTTGATTCGTTTTCAATGAATTTTAAATCAGAAACCCTTCAATGAACTTTCTTATTTCTTGGATTTATTTAAGCACTTAAAAGGTTTTTCGTGTATTGTTATGGTTGGGCTCATACCAAACAAATGTCATTTAATTCCGTTCAAAAAAAGAAATACAATATGATATTTGTTATAAGAACTGCAGGTGAAATCGAGATGGTGAACCTGCTTGCTCGAATTGAGAACATCAGTTTGCTGTTGGGTCTAAAAGTCAATCACAGCAAAACCAAAGTGATGATTGTGGATCGAACCAACAGCCTTGAACTAACGGGAACCCTGAACCTTGACGTCGTGAGCGACTTCGTCCACCTAGGGTCTAACATTAATAACACAGGATCATGCGAAAAAGAGATAAGGAGACGTATAGGGATGGCCAAAAATGCAATGTCCCAGCTGCATAAGATATGGAGAGACCGTAACATCACGCGAAAAACTAAAACCAAATTGGTGAGTTCGCTAGTTTTCTCCATATTCAGTTATGGCGCGGAGACCTGGACAATGAAGAAGGCCNATAGGGATGGCCAAAAATGCAATGTCCCAGCTGCATAAGATATGGAGAGACCGTAACATCACGCGAAAAACTAAAACCAAATTGGTGAGTTCGCTAGTTTTCTCCATATTCAGTTATGGCGCGGAGACCTGGACAATGAAGAAGGCCGACAGAGACCGAATAGACGCTTTTGAAATGTGCTGCTGGAGAAAAATGCTACAGATTCCATGGACCGCCTTTCGCACCAACGTGTCTATTCTGAGAGAACTTCATGTCAAAGCCAGACTTTCCACTATATGCCTTCATAGGGTGCTGGAATTCTTCGGACATATTGCTCGTAAAGAGGGTCATAATCTTGAACAGCTGATGGTAACAGGAAAGGTAGATAGCAAACGTCCCAGAGGACACAATCCTACGAGATGGTCGGACCAAATACGATCTTCTCTGGACATCAACTTCCACAATGTCTTCCACAAAGCTAAGGATCGTAGTAGATGGAGGGAAATCGTACGGAAGAAACTGATGCACTGGGAGAGTCACGACCCTCAGTAATGAGGAAAACGACGCGAGGAGGATAAGAACTACATTTGAGGCAAATTTAAATAAATAAAAAAGTGTTGCCTGTTTTGTGTCTATTTTAGAGGTGAAAGTAGTTTTTTTCCTTTCCTAAACTGCGAAATCGCTAACTTTTTCAATATGGTTATAGTCCAACGGCTCGAGGTAGAGAATTTTCTAGAACGACAATCCACATTAAATCAAGATTACAAAAGCAGGCTTCAAATTCTTTTTGGATTGATTCCAATGAAATCGGTGTGGGGGGTCGTTTGCCCTAACGTTATGACTCACTTTGAATAAAGAGAGTTAAACAAAACATAATAATAGTTCGTAGAAAAACAATTCTTTCACTGCGTAGTTCTCGAATTCTACCTGAAAAAGGTTCATTGTAAATACTATGTAACTATATTATGCTTTAGGGATCAGTTAACATTGGTTATCGGTTTGTTTTGATTTGAGAAACAATAAAATACAATTGAAATTGACCTCATGTCTCAAGGTTTGTGCCGGAACCCACGATCGTCGTCTATTAGCTACATTAACTAATTAACGGACTCTCTTCGTATCTTGAATATGTGCAAGATTTCGATTTGTATTTTTTTATTAATAAATGTAATAAATAAGGTAATTGACAAGTAAGAAAGTCGTGGCCAATTTTTCTAATGAAATACGTACTCCACAAATGTTCACGATTGACTTCCACGGTGAAGGAACAACATCGTGTAATAAAAATCAAACTCGCAAAATTATAATTTGCGTAGGTAATAATTACTGGTGGTAGGACCTCTTGTGAGTCCGCACGGGTAGGTACCACCGCCCTGCCTATTTCTGTCGTTGTAACTATACTGAGACCTTAGAACTTATATCTCAAGGTGGGTGGCGCATTTACGTTGCAGATGTCTATGGGCTCCAGTAACCAGTTAACACCAAGTGAGCTGTGAGCTTGTCCCACCCACCTAAGCAATAAAAAAAAAAGTTGATATTTCGTAACGTTACCGCGATTATAGTACTTCCGTACGTAAGAGATAGCGAGATGTATCACTTCGCACCCCTTCATGTTTGTACACCCATCTTCCCGGTAACCGTACTCGTCGAACTCGACAAAGAGGTCGACGTGCAACCTAACCCGTGCATCAGCTCGCTGAGTTTCTCGCCGGATCTTCTCAGCGGGTCGCGATTCCGATCCGGTAGTAGATTCATTCGCGAAGCAACTGCTCTTGAGTTGTTAGGTCTCCTTCGGAGGCGCTCGGGTAGCTGTTAGCAAATCCCACCCCTCCTGGTTGAGCCTTTGCTCACCCACCTGTCCTGGTGAAACTGGAAAGGCCTCCGGGCCACCAGTAATCCTTCAATAAAAAAAAAAGTACTTCCGCTCGAAAGAGATAGCGATATGTATAACTTCGCACCCCTTCATGTTTGTACACCCATCTTGATCGTATTAATTGCTACGTCATTATTCCGCTGACCTGAATACAGTCAGCGCTGTGGTTTGCACGCTTAAATCCATGAATTATCTGGTTTTATGAGTTTTAATGACGTAGGCTGTATGGCCTAGTGGAAATAAACGGAAGGCCTAATTGAATAGGTATTGCTATCTTTTATTACTTTTGTTTTTCATCACCTACAAACTTTATTCTATATACATATATAAAAATGAATTGCTGTTCGTTAGCCTCGCTAAAACTCGAGAACGGCTGGACAGATTTGACTAATTTTGGTCTTGAATTATTTGTGGAAGTCCAGAGAAGGTTTAAAAGGTAGATAAATATGAGAATGCTCGGAATTTAATAAAAATAACGATTTTGTTTTCCCTTTGATGTGTCCCCTGTCGGACGGATTCCTTTTATTTGTTTTAAGTTTATTTTATACAAAAGCTTAGGTCTTTTATTTATCGATTGAGGCACTACGAAGTATGCCGAGTCAGCTAGTTTGCAATATAATTGTTTGTAAAAGCATTAAAATTGAATTATGAACGGCATCCTCAAACAAACAGCCCGAAAAATTATTTACGTATGAAATACGTAGAAAACCTAATTTTGGTTTGTCCGTGGCTGTTTCGGAGAATCCCTTTTGGCTCAAACGGCCACCTTCACCTCTTCGTGTCGGTCCCGAATTTAACACAGTACACAGGTGTGCCCTGAGTTGTGGACTAATAAGTGCTAGGGTTGCTAGATTAGCAAAATAAAAACCACTTCACATATCTACTTAATTTTGATTTGTGTTTAAATAAAATTATTTATATTTTTTTTCATAGATGGGCGTCCTGTATACCTATACCTGCCTTGAAATATCATCACATTGAGTTTGGTAGTCTAAAGCAACTCAGATATTTAGTTCATAATGATCATCTTATTTTTTTACTGATTTTTATAGATTTTGGGTAAAGCGTATCATAGCCGGCAGTCTTTTGTGGAATAGTTACGTTTGAATTAGAAGAACTGCTCAACAGACGTATTTCACTGGTACAGATTATAAAAAAAAGTTCATGTACAGCACTAGCAGGAATAAATTGACACAGAATTTCAATTATTTTCTAAGGTGGCAACACAAGTCGATATTTTTCGGGGAGTTGGACAGAATCCAATGTCCGCACGTGCCCTCACTCGGCAGATAAATCAGAACCGTTGCGTTACTATTAATATACCACACACATGTTATATAATTACGTAATTCGGTTGATAAGCCGATAGATAATTGTAATTATAATTACGAAATTTTAAAAATCATTCGATCAGCATTTGTCAAGTTTCTGTTCGTCCTGGAATGTGACGGCCGGATCTATCGAACCCGGCTTTAATTTCCAATCCCCGGACTTCTAGATTATTGATAAACAAGTCAAGAATCGCGAGAAACGCTCGTAATTTCGAATTATATTATTTTATTTACTGATAAAGTTATCAAATGAAATAGATCTGGTATTCTCTATCCTCTCAAATTTTTAATTTGTGTAATTAATCTACAATTTAAACAACACTTCAAGTATCAAGATCGGTGGGTGCATTCTGCATGTGATTCACCGGTAATACATAAAATTATAAAAATTGTTTTAACTTAGTTAATTACCAAGATCAAATATGTAATTAATTAATACCTACACAATTTCTTGTAGATATAGCAAGCGCCTTATTCACAGACCAGGAAGCAAAATTGAATAGAGCTATTAAACCCAAAAACAATAATTGTCTCTGGGCTGTCACTCTGTTGCCATCTACAATAAATTAACTTTTTTTCTTTCCCTTTGTCGTATGACTCTTGTCAGACCGGTCGTGGTCGTCATTCAGCATCATTACTCTGGGTAGATGTTATGCGTCTCACGGGCAATCGCCACTCTTCCCGGTTTGTGGTGAGTCTGGTACACTCATGCAAACAGCCGCCAACTGCCGACAACAATAATATAAATCAGTAGTTCTTTTTTTATTTTTTTTTATTGCTTAGATGGATGGACGAGCTCACAGCCCACCTGATGTTAAGTGGTTACTGGAGCCCGTAGACATCTACAACGTAAATGCGCCACCCACCTCGAGATATAAGTTCTAAGGTCTCAGTATAGTTACAACGGCTACCCCACCCTTCGAACCGAAACGCATTACTGCTTCACGGCGGAAATAGGCGGGGTTGTGGTACCTACCCGTGCGGACTCCCAAGAGGTCCTACCACCAGTGATTACGCAAATTATAATTTTGCGGGTTTGATTTTTATTACACGATGTTATTCCTTCACCGTGGAAGTCAATCGTGAACATTTGTCGAGTACATATTTCATTACAAAAATTGATACCCGCCTGCAGGATTCGAACACCGGTGCATCGCTTCATACGAATGCACCGGACGTCTTATCCTTTAGGCCACGACGACTTCAAAACGTTCAACGTTGTTGAACCTCAACACGTTGTATGTACTTTCATTTATGTTGAATAAAATTTTTTTGATTTGATTTAATTTAATTTGAATATATACAATACGAGTATATAACAAAAGGGTAACAAAGGTAAGTAATGAGCTAGTATCACGAAGTCTATATATGATGACCGATGACGTTCTTTCTTGTCGGAGGCCAAGACCCACTTCCAATCGTTCCGTCGGGTCAGTCGATCATTAATGGAATAAGTTCTTTGTTATACTCAAATGTTATTATAAAAACTATGACGTCGTATTAAACGCGACTTATTTAGAATAACAATGATAGCTGTTTGTTCAGTTATTATTGTTTTTATTTTATTCCATTAGATGGATGGCACAGATGTAATGTACATATTTTGCCAACTGAAGTAAGAGAGGTGACAATGTCTCAAGCGATGGACCGTTGAGATATCCTATTTGGAGGATACCGAATTTATTTAAGATGCCTTTCAACATACTTTTTTCAACGTGATAGGACGTCTTGTGATTCCGTACGGGTAAGTACCACATGCCTGCCTATTTCTGCCGTGAAACAGTAATTTTGTTGGGTTTGAAGGGTGGGGCAGACGTTGTACTGTTAAAACTATGTACCTTAGAACTTTTGTCGGTGGGTGGCGGCATTTACATTGTAGATGTTTATGGGCTCCGGTAGCCACCTGACATCGGGCAGGCAATGGCTTCGTCCACCCATCTAAGCAATAAAAGCATAGGTTTTCATCAGGCCAGTAATAGATAAGTATCTGTATATAGACAGTTAACCAACTGTGTGATATCTCCACTATCATCAGCAATGCAGCACTGATTGAGCTGGAGTGAAGCCCTCGTAATTCAGATAGTCTCTTCTTCTGCTTCTTTCCTGCTGGGGTGTGGAAAACCACGGCACACTATCTGAAAAAAGTGTTAATGGGTGGACGAGCTCACAGCCCACCTGGTGTTAAGTGGTTACTGGAGCCCATAGACATCACAACGTAAATGCGCCACCCACCTTGGGATATAAGTTCTAAGGTCTCAAGTATAGTTACAACGGCTGCCCCACAATTCAAACCGAAACGCATTACTGCTTCACGGCAGAAATAGGCAGGGTGGTACCCAACCGCGCGGATTCACAAGAGGTCCTGCCACGGTACACTATCTGAAAAAAGTGTTATTTTTATAAATGTTGTTATTTTTATAATTATTTTTATAAAAGTTTATTTTTATAAATGTTCATACTTGGATCCAATCGTATACAAGTTAACAATGCCGAAGTTACAAGCTTGCAACTGTTCAATATTTATTTAGAATCAAATTACCATTGGCCATTGTATTGTAAACAGTATTGTGTGCCAATACTTTTTTGATTGATTACTTAAAGTGAAATTACGTTTTTTTTTTTTTTTTTTTTTTTTTTTTTTC